>JAIEZT010000007.1:32800985-32939861 GCA_019594935.1 Periophthalmus modestus | reverse complement strand
TTTATCTGAAAATGGTACAAAACGAAAAAAACACTTTTTGTCAATTTTTCAAAGCAGAGACTGTTTTTTGTCGAAGCCTCTTCATGATTGGTACATTGTGGGAGGCAGGAACAGCACATTTTGGATTCCACTCATGAAATTTCAGAAACAGTGACAATCCAAGAGACCTAGCCTAAAGCGGACTGGAGCACTGCCCTGGTGAGGAACAGGAAGTCGGGGCCCATATGGATTGAAATTCCATTGTCTCTTTTTATCGGACGCTAAACAATACCATCGTTTTATTGTGCTAAAAAGAGGTGACAGTTATGCGTTCTTGGATTTTTTTATATAATTGTGACAATCACCAACAAAAATAATCACCATTGTATCACCAGAAGTTGTAGAAAAAAAAAACATTTTCTCAGCTGATGATCTCCTGGTGGATCACTGTTTTTCACAAAGTACAATACTCCAAACTGCTGCTTAAATGTGAACCTGTTCATAAGATTAAAAATGTAATTATTCATCTCCCCAACATTTTTTAAACTGTCAGGACAGCCACAATTATCCTGATATAATCGTTAATCAACAATTATTTTGGCCATAACTGTGATACGCAAATTTCATATCGTGCCTTGTCCAGGGCCGGTGCAGCCTATACACAGACTGCGCAGCTGCTTAGACTCGGCCCAAGCCAAAAGTGGGCCCCCAAGAGCCCACAATACAACAGTAAAAGTAGAAACAGCTCAGGTGTTTACAGCAGCTAAATATCCCTCTAGAAGGATTAAATTTGTTTTTTTTTTTATACGATATACAAACTATGTGCTGCCTACATTTGTTTTATGTCTGAGTTTACCCCCCGAGGTGCACAGAGGGACTTTTGAACGGCTGTTTTACAAGTTAGATAAAACATTTCAGTCTTTTGGTCACATAAATGAACACGACAGGTCAAAGTGATGAGAGCAGAGTCAGTAACATCGTCAAATGCGAGTCACCAAACAGCTGAGCCCAGGTACATCACTGTCGGGGGCCCAAAGACACATTCTGCTCAGGGCCCCCTGAAAAGCTAGGACCGGCCCTGCTCATGTCTGCACTTTTACCGCCTTTGTGTCTAGTTTAGTAGATAAGACGCTGATGATCTGTGGAGGTGCTCGTCAAACTCATTAAATCCCGTGTTAGTTCCAGTGTTTTCTGATCCTCCCGCTGCCTCCTCCCATTAAAACTTTATTACTTCATCAACGAATCCAACAAGAGAGAAAATAAACTCTAAACCACCTCCTCTACTCTCTCCTCCTCCGTCCACTTTCAGCATGGACTCCACCACCTCCGGACCCAAGCCGAGGAGGAGAGAAGCCACCGAGCCCAAACGCACCTCCAAGTCAGGCAGGGTCCCGAAGAGGAGAGAGGGAGCGCGAGGAAGAGAGGAGGAGGAGGAGAAGAGGAGGAGGGAGGAGAAGGAGGAGGTGAAGAGGGCTACAGTGGTGGACATAGACAGTGTGAGGAGAGAGGAGAGGAGAGAGCTGGAGACCTGGAGACAACAGGACAAGACGATGGTGAGTTACTTTGACTTTGAATGGAGTTAAAGGTGTATTATGCAACTTTACACAAAATTGACTTTTGTCACCTCCTAAAACACACGTGTCAAACTCAAGGCTCATGGGCCAAATGTGGTCCCCCATGTCATTTTATGCGGCCCATGACAAGGTAAACTTAAAGTCTGACTGTCTTAAAATGTCAGTTATACAGCCATATTTTATATATCTATGGAAATATATGTGCAATATTTGTACAATGAATAAAGTAATAAATACAGAAAGTTTATGAACAAGTAAAAAAGTTGCTACATTAATTTTACATCTGGCCCTTTGAGAGCGAACATTTTCCTGATGTGGCCCTTGGTGAAAATGTGTTTGACGCCCCCGTCCTAAAAACTGTACCTTTTGAATAACACTTTATTATTAGTCTGTAACATCTCCAAAGCTCAAAATGCTCTGCTCCACCTTTGTGATGTCATGAAGTGGTAGTTTTCAAGTTAACAGCTCCTTTTTTACCTTTAGTTCAGTCGAGATTGGCAATTCCAGGACTGAAATGATCCAAATGATTCCAGTGAAGGTGTATGGAGTGGAAATATGGGCCTTTTAAAAGCTTGTCCATGTTCTCAGTGCTTCTGTTCACGGTGCAGGTCTGAAGAGGAGGAGTCTGGGGGTCCTGGAGTGGCTGCTCATGGTTTTTGTCCTGTCTTTGGTGCTGCTGTTCCTGCCTGTGTCCATCTGGTTCTGTTTCAGAGTGAGTCCAGACACGTTAGAGGACGATTTAGTTGGCAGAATAAACTTTGACTCTGTGTTTGATCGACAGGTGGTGAGGGGAGCATGAGCGTGCGGTGGTCTTCAGGCTCGGACACCTTCTGAGGGGAAAACCCAGAGGACCAGGTGGGCGTGGCCAGAGGCGTGTCAGGTTACCATGTGACTTTTAGGGCACAGGACGTTCGTCAGGATTTTCAGAGGCTAAACAACAAGCTAGGTTGATCTGGAATACACCACAGTTACACTCAAATGTTTTACGAAGATGTGAGTCTGGTCATCGAATTGAACTGAATCTCCTCACGTTCAGATGGACATGATTGACAGGTGGATGAGCCAATCAGGGTCTCTCATGGTCTGTCTGTATCAGAACAAATATGGCTGCTTACGAGGAAAAAACAAAGTGGAAAAAATGGCACAGGGGACTAAAAACATGGCGGTTTTTCTGCAGAATCAGTGACCGAAATGTCATTTTACTTCAAAACGATGAGTGACCAATGAGTTTTGTTTCACTCGTGTCACTGAAATAAACAAATCTGATTGGACGATCGTGGTTGGATCAGGTTTAGAGATGCCAGATTTTCCGGCTAACCGGGTCAAATTCACTCAAATCTCCTCAAATTGGCTAATTTATAAAACTGAAAGTCCCATTTTATTAACACTGCCCATAAGGTGCTAAGCGTTAGAAACAGTGGGTGACGCTGTTGATGCTACACACGTTAATTTAGATAAAATCGTTGTTTTTATTATGAAAAAATGCCACTGGCTGCTCTGTGATTGGCTAAAAAACTCCACTGAGAGTCCCTCCTCTTCTTGAATCATATCGATGAGCACTTCCAGATTAATTATGTGAAGAACTCAGCAGTGGTGGAAAAAATACTCAGGTAAAAGTAAAAGAATTCAATGAAAAAACTACGCAAGTAAAAAGTATTAAAGGACCTGTTACTTAAAGAGTAAAAAGTAAAAGTATTTTGCAGTTTGAGGTCTTATAAAGCTTCAAATGTAGTGATTTTTTATAAAGATTTGAGCTGGATTTGTTCAACAGAAACAATTGAACTGATCTTTTTTTTTTATCTGTTTTAATCTGTATATTTTTATGTTAAGCATGTTAAAAATAAACCCTCAGCCTTTTCAGCAGGTCTCAGACAGTAATAAAAAAAACAGTTTTCAGTCCAGTTCAAAATGCAGTGAAGCAGAAAGTACAGATACCTAAAATGTATACTTAAGAACAGTATTTTATTACTTTGACTTTGCTACTGTCCCCCCCACTGGAACTCAGAAGTGCTTATTCTGTCGTTTTTATAGACCCTACTTTTTGTCCAGTTGACAGATTTTACTTTTTGGCTTTTACTCTGGATCAGACCTGGACGACTGAGTTTTACACAGACGTCAGACCTCAACTTTGTACTTCTACTTTACAAACAGTACTCTATTAGCAAAGTACAATACCCACTTTGTGCATTTGCTCCCAGGTCTCTTGTTCTTTCTGCCGTTCCTGGACGTGTGTCATATCGTGGACATTCGACTGAAGACTCTACAGATTCCTCTGCACACAGTAAGGACTTTGAACTGACAGAAAAAAACAGAAGTACATGTGTCTTTTAAATCTAGACTCAAAACTAAACTGTGACGCCAGCACATTCTGAAGTGGGTCTGTGTGTACAACAAAAATCTGCACTTCAACTATTTTCATTTAATTTCAAGTTGCACCAGACAAAAAATGCAAAATAATGAAGAAAAAAAACATATAAATCGGATTTTTGGGGAAATTTATTTTACAGAATCCGAGACCAAGAACAGACATTTTATCTTTAAAGTCAAGTTATAATAATAAGAATAAAATAGAAAAAAAAAGGCTGAATATCAGTACAGCGGCTAACATAACACATTTATACATTTTTCTGAACAACTCCACCAACTCCAGAGGAAGATGAAGCGTCGCTCTGGAGGTAGATGTCTGTCTGATACAAGCCTAGAGCGCCCTCGTGTGGTTTCAGTGTGACAATAATGAAGATGTGACATAATGTGTTTTAATAGTTTCACATATAAGTCGCACCCTCGGACAAACTATGAAAAAAGTGACACTTATATTCCAGAAAACAGGCTGTTAGAAGTGTTTTGCTCAAGACACAACAGCAGTAAGCCCTGATCTGAGCTGGGAAACAGTAATCCTTTTAATAAAAATTTAAAACATGATTTCGATGCTAAGGAATAGACTCGATACTCAAATACAGATTTTGACATGAAATAGCCAAAATAATAGTACTTTCTTTATGTTACTGTGTGGAAAACTGTTCAGGAAAGCTCAAATTTGTGCTTCATGTAATTTCTTTAGTATCGATACTTGCTCAAATGAGTATCTAGTATCGATTCTAGTTTTAGTATCGGTTAGTATCTGATTTTCCACACTTTTGACGACCCTCACTCTGCTTCTGTTCTCAGGTGGTGACTAAAGACCTGCTTCAGTGGGAGCTGAGTGCAGTGTGTTATTACCAGGTGGAGACATGACTCTGTGCAGCGGCGCCCTCTACAGTCTGGACTCCACTCTGCAGACCGTGGTTCGGGGGGTGATCCGGGACGTGTTGGCCGAGCTGACCCTGAGCCAGGCCCTGGGGCAGAGGAGGAGGCTGGGTCAGAGGGTCCAGAGGGCGGGCCGATGCTCAGCTGTGTCGCTGGGAATCAGACTGGACAGAGCCGATATTGAGTGAAGAAAGTGAAGGATCATCAAGGGCAAAAATGACAAAAACACAGCGGAATAAGTAATGTTCATGTTAGACTTCTCATGTTAAAGCTTAAGTAAAGGCTGAAACTAACACTTAAACAAATCTGTACCTTTTTACATCACTGTTATCAAGCGTTAGAGCAAACCACAGACTGTATAAACATGTGGACTAAGTGAGTCTGTGGTAGTGAGTCTGTCTTTTTTTTATCTCCTGCGCCACTGGCAAAATCTTTGGTTCATTTTGAGTTTATTCTATTTGTGTGTCAGAGAGGAGCTGATTTTACCCCCGGAGCTCCAGAGACGACTCACACCTGAGACCGAGGCCAGACCACACCCACAGGTAACAGAGGAACCACAGACTTAAGCTTCAGGAAATAGCAGTAGTTATATAGCATAGTTTCATATTTTACTCACTAATACTGCGCAGTTCAAAGCTTAAAGTACTGCAGTGTGTGTCTGTGAAAAGTACCTGTATTCTGAAAACATATTCTTGGTACATTTATTCAACACTGGTGATCACTGACTCTGACTTTTTGGTTTGTTGGTTTTCGTCAGCAAAATAAGACATGGCAATTTAAAAAAATGATTCATTATAATATTTTATGCAGCTGATTAGTTGGACCAGACAGTGTTTCATTTCTATCCATTTTATTCCTATGTGTTTTAGTTTGATATATATATTTTATTTCTCTGTTTTATGTCTTTATATATTTTATTTGTGTGTGTTTTTTTATTTCTAGGCATTTTATTTTTGCTTTATTTCTATGTATATTTTATTTCTGTGTTTTATTTCTATATATTTATTTTTATGTGTTTTATTTCTATGCATTTAATTTCTGTTTAATTTCTATTTCTATTTTATTTCTGTTTTATTTTTCTATGCACTTTGTTTTATTTCTATATATATTTTATTTCTGTGCATTTTATTTCAATACATTTTTTTATATATTTTATTTCTATACGTTTATTTCTATTTACCGTATTTTATTTCTATACATGTATTGTATTGTATTTGTATTTCGTTTTACTGAAATGACTCAACCCTGTTCTAACCTTGTAGAATCACACATCAGTCTCACCTTTTGTCCTGTCGTTGTGCAGGTCAGAGCCGCAGACACAGACCCCTGGGACGGACTTCGCTCCTCTCTGCGTCTCCTCCACCCGGCCCTGGTCCTCCCTCTGCCGCCCGACCTCATCAACGTGACCTCTGACCTCTCGTCTCTCTGCCCCCGCCTCCTCCTGTCGCCATGGAAACAGAGGAGCAGGAGAGTACCTCGCCCGGGACTCAGGATTCACCGATGATGTGACTCTGTCTGAAATCTATGAGATACTTTTGAACAGCTGATTTATTTTACGATTGTTAATGTTTGGATTGATTTGACTTGTGATGATTGTGAACATGTCGACTTTTATCTAGGCCGACCCACATAAATAACAAAAAAATGTGACCTTGTACTTTTCAATCTCAATCTCCAGTGAATTACAAAATACTTTTTAAAGCTCCTAAATTACACAAAACTGACTGTTGTAGCTTTTAAACCATGTTTTGATGCTGTTTCCTCTGTTTGTTTCATTCACACATGTTTGAGTCACACTTTATTATGCATCTGTAACATCTCCAAAGATTAAAATGCTCTGTTCCACCTTGTGATGTCATCAAGTGGTATTTTTTTAGTTCAACAGCTCCTTTTACCAAAAAAAAAAAAAACGCTAGGAAAATAAAAGATTGATTCAGTTGTTTCTGTTCACAAAATTCAACACAAATCTTTAAGAAAAACATTACATTTGAAGCTTTATAATTTAACTTTTTACTCTTACATACATTTTTAAACAGGTACTTTAATACATAAGTAGATTTTTTCAACTTTTACATTTGCTCCAGTATGTGTACTTTTACTTAAATAACAAAAATTTAGAGTACCTTAAGTACTTCTTCTGCCACTGTTGGACACACTACTCTAGGGTTGTGTGAGTAAAAGGAGCAGAATATTAAAAATCAAACATGTGTCACATAGATTCAAGATAAATTTTTACTTTCCACATAGTAGTAAACAAAGACACAGCTATGAATACTTTAAAAGTATAAAGAGCTCAGTTATAGTAGTGCCGTGTGCAGAGGGGTAGTTGTGACGTAGCATAGTGCCGTGTGCAGAGGTGTAGTTGTGACGTAGCGTAGTGCCGTGTGCACAGGTGTAGTTGTGACGTAGCATAGTGTCGTGTGCACAGGTGTAGTTGTGACGTAGCGTAGTGCCGTGTGCACAGGTGTAGTTGTGATGTAGCATTGTACCGTGTGCACAGGTGTAGTGGTGATGTAGCACAGTGCCGTGTGCAGAGGTGTAGTTGTGACGTAGCATAGTGCTGTGTGCACAGGTGTAGTTGTGATGTGTAGCACAGTGCCGTGTGCAGAGGTGTACTTGTGACGTAGCATAGTGCTGTGTGCACAGGTGTAGTTGTGACGTAGCGTAGTGCCGTGTGCACAGGTGTAGTTGTGATGTAGCATAGTGCCGTGTGCACAGGTGTAGTTGTGATGTAGCATAGTGCCGTGTGCACAGGTGTAGTGGTGATGTAGCACAGTGCCGTGTGCAGAGGTGTACTTGTGACAGAGCATAGTGTCGTGTGCACAGGTGTAGTTGTGACGTAGCGTAGTGCCGTGTGCACAGGTGTAGTTGTGATGTAGCATAGTGCCGTGTGCACAGGTGTAGTTGTGATGTAGCATAGTGCCGTGTGCAGAGGTGTAGTTGTGACGTAGCATAGTGTCGTGTGCACAGGTGTAGTTGTGACGTAGCATAGTGCCGTGTGCACAGGTGTAGTTGTGACGGAGCGTAGTGTCGTGTGCACAGGTGTAGTTGTGACGTAGCATAGTGCCGTGTGCACAGGTGTACTTGTGACGTAGCATAGCGTCGTGTACACAGGTGTAGTTGTGACGTAGCATAGTGTCGTGTGCAGAGGTGTAGTTGTGACGTAGCATAGTGTCGTGTGCAGAGGTGTAGTTGTGACGTAGTCTCAGCGTTTCTTGGTCTTTTTGGAGCTGGTCTGAGGTTTGGACTCGGGTGGAGTTTTTTTCGCTGGTGTAGCTTTACCTCAGGAGCTGGAGAGGTGGAGGCCTCCGGCTGTTTTGGATCTACAACAAAAACATGATTTAACTCAATGTCTTCATCGCCATGGGAACAGGAAAAAATCCCAGAGTGTCTGAAGTGTTTGTTCTGTTACTGTGAAGTTCAGATTATTGTAGAAATGTGACTTTTAAAACAGTTAAAGTCGTGCGATCGTGGAGCAGGAAGGGATCTGCTACCTGCTTGTTGCCATGGAGATATTTTTGCTTTGTCATGGAGAAAAGGTCAGATCTGTGGAGAGGCGAGCTCACTGACACTGATTTGGCCATACTGTGTAACGTTCCAGCAAAGCAATAACATCAAACAGGAAAAAGACCTTCCACCAGTTACAATTCAAATATGGACTCCATTTTGAGGACTTTTGATGTTTCAAACTGTTACTTCTGTGGTGTTGGTCCCACTTTAACCTCACTCCAAACCCACAGCTCAGTCTCACACCTTGTGTGGAGGCTCCAGGCTCCGCCCCTCCACCTGTCGCTCCAGGTCCTGGATCTTCTGCAGTGCTGCCTGCAGAGCCTCCTCAGCCTTTAGCGCCCTCTGCTGTGCGCTCTGGGCCAGCTCCTCTGAAGCACTGAGGGAAAACACAGTTCACTCACTCACAGAGCTGCAGGACACGGCTCACGTGGTTTTCAGTCTTTAGGTCGGGTTCATACGGTAATTAAGAAAAAAAAATATTTGCAAGGCTTCGTTGGGTCGAATTAGCATCATTTAACTTTAATTTCCAGCTTAATTACAATTTCATGATTGTGTGGATGTTTTACTCTTATGTCATCAATCGTTTTACCCGACCTTGACCTTCACAAAACTGCCACTTAACTGATCTTAAACTATTATTCATGTTTACACACAGTCATAACCCACAAAACGAAGGAATTATCAGCACTTCATTTTTTATGTGTTTCCTACATTAGATAAACCCCATGAATAAGTAGAGACAGAAGAAGAATAAAAAGAAGAGGAAGAAGAACAAGAAGAAGAAAAAATATTAAAAAGAAGAAGAAGAGGAAAAAAGAATACGACGGCGCTTTACTGCCACCTAAAAAAATTAATTCTGTGGGCGCTACGAGAATAAAGTCATAGCATTTCAACATTAAAGTCGTAATTTTACAAGAATAAAGTCGTAGTCAGAAAAACTCGTAATTTTACGAGAAAAAGGTCATAGTACAACGAGAATAATGTCGCAAAATTTACGAGAATAAAGTCGAAGCCAGAATAAAGTTGTAATTTTATGAGAATATCGGCTCCTGTGCGTGGATGACACTAGTGCGTGATGTCGTGGAGGAGGAGGAACTGTGTGAAGTGGTCGGCCGCAGGAGGACGTCCAGAGAGGATTTTGTTGTTGTTTGTTCCTTAAGACTTTGAAAAATGTCCATGCAAAAAACTGAATTCATCGTTTATGCAGGACTCCCCACCAAGACTCTTTCATTGACTGATGGTGCTGCATCCAGAGATGAAGCTTTGATCTCTCTCGTTGTACTATTACTTTATTCTCGTAAAATTACGAGTTTAAAGTCGAAATGCTACGACTTAATTCTCGTAGGGCCCGCAGAATTTATTTTTTTTAAGTGGCAGTAAAACGCCGTCATAAAAGAAAAATAAGAATAAGAAAAAGAAAAAAATAGAATAATATTATTAATAAGAAAAATACCTACATCAGTTCCTGTTGTAATAATTCGACTGTGTTCAGATCAGTAAAAGCTTGTTGTGCTTCTTCAGTGACTGGAGCCACCACCAGCTCCTCGCTCTGAAGCACAAAAAACTGTTTTAAATGTGTTTAATTTATAAAAAATGATTATCTCAAAGTCAAATTATGAGTCAAAACATGTGTCAAACCACAGTCAGCTGAACTTGTCTCTCTCCCAGTTTATTCTGGACGATGCTGCGGTCGCTGGAGATCAGCTCCACCACGGACTGTTGTGGACGGATGGCTCCCTCTGCTGGACAAGAACAAGCACTGCTGTTAACTCTTGAGGTCTACAAACTTTTCCTGTTTTCTACTGGAGTGAAACAGGTTGAGCTGTTCACAGTTTGGGATAAAAACTGTTTGTATAACCCTGAATGGTCTTTAGAGAAGTTACCTCAAGTTCTTGTTCAGGCCGTCTCTTCTTTAATCTGTAAAAAATACAAACAACATATAAAGTATGTATAAAGTGTGTATAAGTCTGTCAATTATTGAATACAAAATATTATAGAAAGTACTTTTTCTATGACACTCGTTCAATAACAAGGATAATCACATTCACATTTACTACCAGGGTCTAAATATGTTTTTCTTCTTCTAATGCCAAAGTTTAAACAGTAATAATAGTAAAAGTATTTCACAAACCTCTGAGTGTTCATCTGTTTTTTCATGTTTTTCTTGTGCTTCCTGGTTGCCCTATGAAAAGAAAAGCATATATACTTATTAGTAGTGTTAAAACACAAATAAACACGATAAACTCAGGAAACCTCAGGATTTTATTACAAATTAAACACTGAGTTTTTAAGCACATTTTCACAACTTTCAGAGACCAGAGCGGAGTTTGTTGTCACATTAATGCTAACTAGAACTAGCTAACTCACATGCTAACAGTGCACCAGATTACTTCCTGGTTTGTGAACAATAAAACAGTTTCTAATTAGATTTTTCAAGTCACACTTTAACCCTAAGATCTGCTTTTAAATATCTGTACTGAAGCAAAACAAATGTAACTTTATGACATGAAAAAACAGGAACATTCCCTTTAATAAAATGATATTAACAGAATAATAATTGAGCAGGTGAGACTTTGTTACCGGTGAGTCCACGTCTTCCTTCGTATCTGATCCATCGCTCAAGGTCGTGGGGAGAGTCTCTAAAGGAGGCAATTTTAAACCAACCAGGAGGATTTTAGAGGTGTCGACCCAGTCTGTGCATTCATTCTACAAACAGATAAATAAACACAAAACGTAACATTAAATACATTTATACACACAATATTAAATGCCACGTGTTTCCCCGGGTTGTGGAAATACTGTTACTTTACCTGGAGTTTTCCACACTCCATCACCTCCTTCTCAGCCGCTTCTTGCTGAGTTCGGTTGTTCAGACTCTGCTCCTCGTAAATCAGCTGACAAGTCCTGCCAGAGAAAAACACACACAACTTTAAATGTGTTAAAATGACTTAAGGTTGAAAGTAGTAGTGATTAATTTAATGGATTTATTCATTGTTTAAACATTTTTGGATCAATTGTGTATTTTTTATAAAGTTACTTTTGTACAAATAAATATATCTTCTTAAAGTGGCACTAAATAAACATTTTGCTGCAGAACTGTACACTATACACAAGATTATGATTCTTATTGCTATTCTATTATCTATAGCTCGGATATTAATCAAACAATAGTATAGTTCATACAAGTCAAACTCAGGCCCATGGGCCCTAATTTGGCCCTCAATAGAAATATATTTGGCCCGCAACATCATATGAAATATTTATTAGAGCTGGCTCACCGGCCGTCGTGCCAGTATAGTGCATGCACCTCTAATGCTAGGAATCCCAGAATGCTTTGCAAATGTGTTGGCACAGGCCCACCACTTCTGTTGATGCTCATTAGCGTCTGCTACTGTCAATTAAATTTTATCCACCCCTTCTGAAAAACATGCAGATGTTGTTGAAATGTTTCAATAAATATTTAGTTTGGCCTGAGACTTAGTCAGTTTTTAATTTTGGCCTCTGTGAATTTGAGTTTGACACCTCTGTAACTAGTTTGTCTGGGAGGGGAGGTCCGTCGGGCAAACATAAAGACATGGGGCTAACAAGAGAGTTTCTTTTCTTTGCAATTATAGAGACACTGAAGGAACTGTATGTAAGATTTAAATGTACAATTTCATAAACATGACTTAACTGTGTCCCCAGATACGATGTAAACTGTTGAAATCAAAAATAACTTTTACTCGTAACAACTGTAATGCTGATTTATTCTTTGCTACAGAAACATTGGACCTGACTGGACATTGACTCATTTATTCATGTCAAAATTTGGTGTTTTGGTTCAAGACGATTCTCCAATCAGAAGCAGAATGAGCATCACATGACTCTCTCGTTTGTGTTGCCAGTTTCAAAGCTGAAATCCAGTTGGTTTAAACCTAAAATGCCTCTCTCTGATGTGAAGAGTCTCTAGCTAAACCCCAGCACCTACAGAACAAACATGAATCAGTGCTAGTGCAGCCTCTGCAGCTCAGAGAGTGGATTCTGCAGGTTCTTTCACCTGTCCATAAACTAAGAATGAGACTCACCTGGATGTGTCTCTGTCTGCAGGTTAAAAATCTGGCAACACAGGTTCAGATGTGATTCTAGTACCTTTTTATTTAAACTGTAAAGTAAAGTGTATCTGTGCATTGCCTGGTGAAGTATTTGGAGAGCCGCTCCACTCTCTGGGACAGCGGGGCCGCGTCCTCCTCCAGCTGTGGGACTGAGGGCTGAGGCGCGTGGGGCAGTTTCAGTCCGTGGTGGTTCTTCGTGTGCGGCTCCAAGTCCGGGACCAGGAGGAGGAGCAGGTCCAACATCCAGCGACTCCGGGCCTCATGAACACTAGAGATCTGAGACAGGGACGAATGTACAAGGTCATGTGACGCTATGAGAACTAGAAAAGCTGATTTTCAAACCGTGAAAGGAGGAAGCAGGTATTAGGGTTGAAAATCAGATACTAATCAATGCTAAAATTAGTATCAAAACTACTCTTTGAGCTGGTATCGATACTAAAAAAGTCTCATTCACAGCACAGAAATGAACTACACTGATGTAAGGCCACATGGGAATATAAAGATAGAAAGTATGACGAATTATTGTTTGAAATCACATTCTACTGTCTAAATTTGTGTATTATGATCGAGGTATCAGAATAGGTATATCAAATATTGAGTCTATTTCTTCATACTGAAATCAAGTTTGAAATTCTAGTATCATGATAACACTCGTAGGTATCTAACTGGCTCTCACAAACCCTCTGTCACATTAGACATGTGCACAGCTTTAGAACAGCTTTTTCATACTGAAGTGAAGCAGGAGAACCGCAGCCAATCAGTTTTCATCACAAAATGTAATATAGAAACACATCACGGGCTTATTATTCCAGGTCTGTGACGATTAAATGTTCAACTTTAACAACTTTAACATGGGGAGTTTGAAAGTGTCCTTAATAGAAAGTGATAAAACTGTAAAACTGAAATAAAACAGTTTGATTCTCACCTCTCGACTGATGGTTTGGTTCTCAGAGTCGATGAAGCTGCAGAGAGATTCTACAAAACACTTTGACTTTGTGAGCCACCTCCTTTGTCTCTGTGCTGTGAAGAAATAAATACATAAATACACAGAAGTTAAAAAAGTGAATGGTCACACTTTTATGTATCGCTTTTCCACCTTCAAAAAACTCAAATTGCTTTACTCCACTTTACAAAAAACTCAAATTGCCACACACTCATACACCAGTGCACACAGACACTGGGGGATGGATTGGAAGTGTCTTACCCAAGGACACGACGGCAGTATTCATCTGTGCGAGCTGGAATCGCACCGACAACCTGTGAGTCCCTGGATCTGACCACTCAACCAAAGATGTTTATGTCAAAAGTGGGATTCAAACTGCTAACCTTGAGATTAGTGGATAAACACTCAACCAACTGAGCCACAGTCGTCTTGATGCACAGTGCAAATAAAAAGGACGTTTGTCTTTTGTTCACTTTGACTTTTTAGGATTATGTTCTGGTTTTATTTGCTATTTTACATGATTTTGCAAGAGAAAAGAAACTATATTGTGATATATAAAAATATATATATATAATTTCATATGGAAAATCACACATATAAAATACTTTTTTTTTACATGTACAATCGTCACTGATTTTTTATGTTTTTGTTCCATGTGGATAGGCCCAGCGTTTTACAGATAAACCAGGTCAAACTATCTGTATTTTATCTATCTGCAAAAACAAATTCTACCTTAAAATTCTCACATGTCAGTTTTAAAATATGGGCAGTTTAAAATGTTTGGAAGTCACCTGAACCCTATCGGGTTTCAGAGCGATGAATAATAACCATAATATACCTTCAAAATGGCGCCTATAAACATGAAACTGTTACTTAAACCACTGAAACAAAACCTAATACTTACTACAAAGCAGGTTCGTTGGTGTGTTCCTCTGTTTTCTCTCCTAAAATGAGTTGTAAGATTTTGTCCACCACACTCTTCCAAAGAGAGAGTGACTTCTCGTCTTCTTCAGGTCGAGGGTCAGAGCTCGGTGAGGCTGCTCCTTCAGCTCAGACAGTTTAATAAACCAGGGCTCGATGGAGGCGCACAGAGACTGCAGCTGGCTGTGCACGCCTGAAACAAAACAACACAATTTAAATAGACGTAGAGTAACTTTGAACTGCACAGGATGGACCGAGCTACTGTATTTTCTGGACTATTTTTCACACTTGGTTCATAGTTTGTCCGAGGATAAGACTTATTCTATGTGAAATATGTTTTTTTCTTCATTATTATGCGTTTTTTGGCTGGTGTGACTTATACTCCAGTGCGACATACTCTGGAAGATACTGTAGTACTGCTGTGGTGTAGTGGGTTAAACACTGGCCAATGAACTAAAAGGTAACCGTTTCAAACCCGTTGCTGTTTCAGTGTGTTACAGCTCTAGACCTTAAGTTCTTTTCGTTGTTTGTATTTGTCCTGTGTTTTGTGTGATGGTCCCTGAATTTGTCGACTTCCCCATGAAATCCTGGCTGTGTGAGTTCTTGGCTGTGATTGGAGGACGGTTTTCCAGCCTGACCAATCCTGGGGGCCACGTTCAGCTGCCTCCAACCCATTTAAGAAGATTCAGGACACCTGTTCAGTTCGGCCGGTCTGTGTGTTCATCAAGATTTTGTTACGTTATTGTGAAATTTGTGTTTTAACTTTACCTTTTTGTTTAAACCTTGCAAGGTACCATTTGTTTCAATATTTGTAGTCCCCTTTTGTTTAGTTTAACCTTAACATTAATGAAATTACTTCTTAATTTACCATTTTCCGTCTTTTCTTCTGTTAATTCCTTGTCTCCCCAAATTTTACATATTCATCCGTATTTTTTTCTTTGACGCATTGAATAAGCGACGGGGAAAATCCCCGCAGCTCCTGCCTCTCATTGGTCATCGTCGAGGGACAGAGGCAGATTAATGACGGTAAAATATCTAAAGAGCCTCATGCCTCTGCGTTGAGATGCCGTTTGAATTTACATGAAGCACAGTTGGTTGTGGAGTTACAATAACGGAAAGTCCACAACCGATGACGAGAGCATCCGACGCCTCTCCTCTTACGGGGTTTGTTCTCTCTGTTCACTCCTGCTCTTTACTCTGTACACGCACAAATCTTACACCTTAGTGTGTGTGTGCGCATACACAGTATTAACTCTATGGCATAGAGCTAATACTCACACTCTAACAATGAGAGCCCAACTGCCACCTACTGTAGTGGATGTGCAATTACACTTTATTCTAGTACGGCAAAAGAAAAAGCATGATCCCGGGGTCATTCGCGCCCCCCTATTTGAGAAACACTCCTCTAAGATAATCTGATGTAAGAAGGTTTATAAAATCATGGCACATCGCTGCGTAATCTCTCAGTTGTTCAGGGGACGTTTATGTTTCAGCACTCATCCAAGAGGCTTTTCTTCAGTTCTGTAAGTCACTGCTCTCTACATCTGTCTGAAAGGAGGAGCTAACTACACTGAACCTGACACACTCTATTTGGTCACAGTAAATGAACGGCCCTGGGTGTGGTAGGGGTCCTCACTTCAGACAGATATAAGGCAGTGACAACAGAACCCTGTCAGAACTGAAGAAACCTCTTAGATAAATGTCTGTGTGATCCCTCAGTCGTCCAGGTCTGATCCATAGTAAAAGATGTAAGTCAGTGTCCAGCAGTAATCTGACCAGAACTGAAGAAGCGTCTTGGATGAGCAGGAAACGTCTTCACTTCTACAACTTTTTGTCTGGTTGACACATTTAACTTTTAGCTTTTACTCTTGGATAAATGGACAAACATATTCACTCTTAAAAACTTTTGTCCCGTTGACAGAATTAAATTTGCTTTCACTATAAAAACATTGAATCAAAAACGCAGCTGACCAGTATTAAAAGGTAAAGTAAATCTTCTGGGCTCTCTGTACCCGTTCTCCCCGGTGATGTGGTCGCTGAGTTGGCGTCGAGCTCGGACAGGAGGCTCTGGAGTTCGCTGAGAGCTGTGTAGTGCTGAGGCTGAGCTCCCTGTGGACCCGAGTGTCTCTGGAGGAGCTGAAGGGACAAACTCAGCCACCGATCCCGAACCGTGATCATCTCCTCCAGCCTCTCTCTGAGACCAAGCACCTCCTCCCCCTGGAAGACCTCGGCCTGAGCGACGAGGGCCTGTCAGGAGAGGAACACAGACACTGTAAATTAAAATTCAAGAAAAAAGTGCATCGTAAATGCCAAAAAAGTGCAGATAGTAGCAATAAAAACGGCTGTTCTTCTGAAATTTCCCCATTGTGGGACACATAAAGACTCTCTCATCCATCGATTTTAATTTACTTACCTCACACCACTTTTTAAAATCTGCAGTAATTTCTTCAGCTGTAGCTCTTGGACATTTTTGACCATGATTCCTACAAAAAAATAAAACAAAAGTGATTGCTGTACTCTTTAATTATAATATATATATATATATATATATTTAAAAAAAAAATCCTTGTTCATTTAAGCACGATTGAGTCTCACAGTCAAAAAGATGCACTATGTAAGTTTTCTGGTGTCTCCATGGAGACGTTAATGTTGCTTTGCCTGGAATGTTCCACAATATAAAGCATCAAACTTATTTATCTCCATGGAAACAAGCAGATTACACCGTCAAAGGATTTTAGCAAAAATGCAGTTATACAGAAACATTTCTGGCTAATATGAAGTAATACAGGTGAAGAACATCTACATGACGCAGGCAGGTGGTGGACGCTTCAACAGAAAAGTTACACACTGCACCTTTAAAGAGGGGGTATCATGCAAATTTTACGTTTTTCAGAGCTTTCTACCCTGTTATAACATTGTTCCTTCATCAAAAACATGTCTGAGGAGGTTTTACATGTCATTCGTGCATGTTTGAGTAATCTAGAGATCTCTCCTGGGCTCTATTCAAAACCTCTTTACGTTTAGCTGTAAGATTCTGTACGAGGCTCCGCCCACAAGCCTAAATCACCCATCCTCCACACGATAATCCTCCATAAATATACAAAAACATGATAGAAAACTGTTCACTACGACTTCACAAACCTGGAGTGATGTGCAGTAGTTTCATTAGTGCGATGCAGCTTATTGTGATGTGATAGTGACTTAGCGCATCTCAGTACTTTGTTTTCGGTGACTATAGCATTTGGTGAAAAATGAAAATAGAAGTAAATACCTCCTCTTTAATACCCCATAGAAGTAAATACCTCCTCTTTAATACCCCATAGAAGTAAATACCTCCTCTTTAATACCCCATAGAAGTAAATACCTCCTCTTTAATACCCCATAGAATTCAAATACCTCCTCTTTAATACCCCATAGATGTCAAATACCTCCTCTTTAATACTCCATGGATGTGAAATACCTCCTCTTTAACTACGAAAAGTAAAAAATATCCTTACAGCTGCTGTGAGGAACAGAAGGAGAGCCACTTGGAGATGTCGTCTTGAACGGGGCAGATGACGTCACACTGAGCCTGGTCCCTCCTCCTCAGCTCAGACATGAACCTCTGCAGCTCCTCCCTCCAGAACTCAGCGATGTCCGAGACAGACTTCAGGTCCTCCGAGTCCTAACACACAACGAGACAGACTTCAGGTCCTCCGAGTCCTAACACACAACGAGACAGACTTCAGGTCCTCCGAGTCCTAACACACAACCAGAGACACTTCAGGTCCTCCGAGTCCTAACACACAACGAGACAGACTTCAGGTCCTCCGAGTCCTAACACACAACGAGACAGACTTCAGCTCCTCCGAGTCCTAACACACAACGAGACAGACTTCAGGTCCTCCGAGTCCTAACACACAACGAGACAGACTTCAGGTCCTCCGAGTCCTAACACACAACGAGACAGACTTCAGGTCCTCCGAGTCCTAACACACAACGAGACAGACTTCAGGTCCTCCGAGTCCTAACACACAACGAGACAGACTTCAGGTCCTCCGAGTCCTAACACACAACCAGACAGACTTCAGGTCCTCCGAGTCCTAACACACAACCAGAGACACTTCAGGTCCTCCGAGTCCTAACACACAACCAGAGAGACTTCAGGTCCTCCGAGTCCTAACACACAACCAGACAGACTTCAGGTCCTCCAAGTCCTAACACACAACCAGACAGACTTCAGGTCCTCCAAGTCCTAACACACAACCAGAGAGACTTCAGGTCCTCCGAGTCCTAACACACAACCAGAGAGACTTCAGGTCCTCCGAGTCCTAACACACAACCAGACAGACTTCAGGTCCTCCGAGTCCTAACACACAACCAGACAGACTTCAGGTCCTCCGAGTCCTAACACACAACCAGACAGACTTCAGGTCCTCCGAGTCCTAACACACAACCAGACAGACTTCAGGTCCTCCGAGTCCCTACACACAACCAGACAGACTTCAGGTCCTCCGAGTCCTAACACACAACCAGAGACACTTCAGGTCCTCTATTCATGTTATCTGAGTAAGGTAAGGTGCACAAATTGAGTACCGTATTTTCCAGACAACAAGCTGCTACTTTTTTCTACTTTTTAACCTCTGCGGCTTATGGTGCAGTGCGGGTTATACTTTTTTTTTTCCCGTGGCGCCAAAAACATTTTGCCCAGCAACAGTCGACCAATAAAACTGATGAGTAGTTCACAGAGTCCAATGAAACTGTATGATCAGTCTAGCCACTCTCACAACTATTGTACTGTATTGTATCGTGCGGCTGCAGGTGTATTTCTCAGTCCCTTTGGCTGAACTCTGTCCTTTACAGGAGACACGGCACCTCCTTTAGCCAATCAGGACGCAGAACACGACACCTCATTTAGCCAATCAGGACGCAGAACACGACACCTCCTTTAGCCAATCAGGACGCAGAACACGCGCCTGCATACACTGTAAAAAAAAAGCATGCAAAACTGCACTAGTCCCTCACAAATGAATGTTTTTGAGCTAATTTTTCATATTACTTCGTGGGACCTGCGGCTTAAAATCCGGTGCAGCTTGTACAAGTTTTCTTTCTAAAATTAAAGCATGCGGCTTTTAATCAGGTGCGCTCTGTAGTCCGGAAAATACGGTAATCAGAAATTTGTAAAAATGTAAGGTGAAGTATTGCAGGTGAATGAATTTAAAACTTAACCGTAAACGAGCAGAAATATCACTACATCCTTGTTTGAAATATTAAAGAGGAAGCCTTGTTTATTTTTAATCCGCTCTTTTTGCAGTATACAAAATACACTCAACATTAAAACTTTTCTCATCACAATAATGCTGTGGTGATAAGGTACCATCTTGTCCATAACAGCAGCATCTTGTTACCTTGGCGTTGATATAGACACTGCAGTTCTCCGCTGTTTGGTGCCACGTCTCTTCACTGTTATGTAACTGACTGACCAACTGCAAGTCCTTCACTCTGATCACCTAAAACAAACACAATAAAAATGCATAAAGGAATCTGGCATAAAAAAGTATGTAAGTCAGGAAGTAATTAATGTGGTTAATAACAGATTACATGAATAATTGTGAAGTAACTTGGTCTGGTCAGTCTTTACAGTATATGGACTAGACACAGGCTCCACGTCATGTGCTGAGAGGACAGGTTTGTTTTATTTATTTATGGCAAAACACGAATTGCTTCAAAATGACACAGTAAACATGAATATTTTGTATTATAATAACTCTTTTTCCAGACTTATGTTTAGTTTGTTTCCTCCCTGACAGTTCCGACTGCTCACTAGCGCTCTTCCTCGTAGTGGTCACGTGATGTTACTGCGGTGTGTCCGGTCAGCTGAAGAAGTTGGACTGCAGATGGCGCTGTCGTTCTGCCTCCATTGGAAGGAAGACGCCGCAAAAACCAGCTGACTGAACACATCACAGCAACACGTGACCACTCTGAGGCGCTAGTGAGCAGGCCAAACTGTCAGGGAGGAAACTAAACCTAGGTCTGGAAAAAGAATCTATTAAACAAATGAATGTAAGACCAGAAGAACCTCATTGGGGTATGAATATTTTGTGTTTTTGTAAATAAGTCATTAATCTATCAAGCCCAAGTCCTCAAACAGCATCACTTTAGCTGCACTGGGGTCAAATCTGGTGCTGATTAAGTGTCTAAATGCTCCACTGTGGAAATCTTGAGTGAACAAAGGGAGCAGCGTTTGACCCAGAGCACAGGTCCGACCTTGAGGGCCAGGCGGTAGGTGAAGTGGCTCCACAGGTCCCTCTCCTCGGACATCTGCGTCAGCTGAGAGTTCAGACGACTGCGCTGGAGTTCGTACAGCTCATGGTAACTCTGAACCACTCTGAAACAACACAACACGTCTATGAGCAGAACAGAGATTAGCTTTTACATTTACGTAGTGCTGGCATGATTTCAAATTTCAAACTTGATTTCAGTACTGAGACTCGATACCACGATGATAATAAAAACACTTTTTCTTTACACAACAGAATGTGATTTTTCCACATTAAATGGCAGTACTTTGTTTTCTATTCCCATGTGTCTTATATCTTTATAATCCCTCAGTGTCCAGGTGGGTTCCATAGTTTTTGATACTAGTTTTAGTATCGAGTACCGTATGTTTTTTTTTTCTTCATTATTATGCATTTTTTCACTGGTGCAACTTATACTCCGGAACGACGTATCTGGAAAATACGTTAGTATCAATACTCCTGACAACCCTACAGCCATTTTATATTCTATTTAGTACTTTTGGTGGTCAGTAATAAGACAAAACAAAACTAATTCAGAAAGACTGAAAAACGTGTTTTAACCTCAGTGACATCGCCTTAGTCCTGGTTTAGTCCCAGTTTAACCCGGTTTAGTCCTGGTTTTATTCCTGGTTTAGTCCCGGTTTATTCCTGGTTTAGTCCCAGTTTAGACCTGGTTTAGTCCTGGTTTAGTCCTGGTTTAGTCCTGATTTAGTCCAGATTTAGTCCAGATTTAGTCCAGATTTAGTCCAGGTTTAGTCCAGGTTTAGTCCAGGTTTAGTCCAGGTTTAGACCTGGTTTAGTCCTGGTTTAGTCCTGGTTTAGTCCAGGTTTAGACCTGGTTTAGTCCAGGTTTAGACCTGGTTTAGACCTGGTTTAGTCCAGGTTTAGTCCTGATTTAGTCCTGATTTAGTCCAGGTTTAGACCTGGTTTGTTCCTGGTTCAGTCCCAGTTTAAACCTGGTTTAGTCCTGGTTTAGTCCTGGTTTAGTCCTGATTTAGTCCTGATTTAGACCTGGTTTAGTCCTGGTTTAGTCCAGGTTTAGACCTGGTTTAGTCCTGGTTCAGTCCCAGTTTAAACCCGGTTTAGTCCCGGTTTAGTCCCGGTTTAGACCCGGTTTAGTCCTGGTTTAGTCCTGGTTTAGACCTGGTTTAGTCCTGGTTTAGTCCAGATTTAGTCCAGGTTTAGACCTGGTTTAATCCTGGTTCAGTCCCAATTTAAAGCCGGTTTAGTCCCGGTTTAGTCCCGGTTTAGTCCCGGTTTAGTCCCGGTTTAGTCCCGGTTTTGATATGATGCATGAGGTTGAACTGTGAGGACTGACTCTGAGTTGTTGTGACTTTGGTTAAGCGCTTTGCTCAGCTCGTGTTGGGCTCGCTCGGCCTGCTGGGAAACAAAAGCATCGTGGGCCTTGATTCTCGCCAGCTCTCTGCAAAGAAATACACAAAAAAAATGTTAGAAAAACTGAGCAATTAGGGCTGAACAGTTTTGGACAAACATCTAATTTTGACTGTGATTAGATTTGAGACTCAGTTCAGTGTCTTTTTTAAACCCATCCAGGAGCACTAATGTTTGACAGTAAATTTAAAGATCGCTAAACTAATCCCAGAATCCCTTGCATTTGAGAACATGTTTGCAGAGGTCTAAACTACAGGGTTTGCGGCTTTTACACATAATTTGAAATAACAGAAGTATCAAACCCATAATTTGAATGGTCACAATAAGCAAAATGCAAAGACTATTTAAGTGCTTTGAAAACAACAAAATATCCTGTGTTATTATCTAAAAAAATGCTAACGTTTGCAGTTTAAACTTTTGCAAACGTGTTCAGAAATACATGGGATTTTTATATTCACATTAAGTCTTCTCTCAAATGTTAAAGCTTCTTAAAATGGGAACTTTGAACAGAGTCCGACTATTAAAACAAAGTCTATCTAATCATAATCGCAATTTGTTTGTCCAAAAAAATTGCAATAATGTGCACAGTAGCTTGCTAATTAGCTCACTGTGTCCCAAAGCTAACTGTCGATTTTATTAATGTGTGTATACGGAAAATATAAGATTACCATTAAAATATTACTATTAAAATTTAAATTAAAATAAAGACTACACAGTTATTTTTAAATGTACAATACTTCAGTTTGTGGTGTTGTTTTAATATTTATGCTTCAAAATTAGCATTAGCGTTAGCATTGAGACTCAAACATGTCTCTTTCTGAACACAGAAGTGTTTCTGGTGTGTGATAATGTTCGTTATTGGTGTAAGCGTCAAAGAGACTGAAACATAAAGACAGAAGGTTTAATGAGTTCCAAGTGAACATTGAAGCAGCGGACTCTCAGGAAAGAATAGAAGAGAACCTTGGGATGTGCATTTTGACAGCTTTTATAGTGTCTCCAATGTGCGTGCGTGCATGTGTGTGTGTGTGTGTGTGTGTGTGTGTGTGTGTGTGTGTGTGTGAGTGTGTGTGTGTGTGTGTGTGTGTGAGTGTGTGTGTGTGTGTCCTTCTAGTCTGCACAGTGTCTTTGTAACAGAAATTAATATATTGTGTGATTATTTTACCTTTTAGAAATCACATGGTCTCGTAACTAAAACTCATTCGGTTTGGTCGTCAAAGACAGTGTTAGAAAACCTTTCATGTCAACCCTTTTGTTCCCTTTTGGTTGGTAGACTTGTTAAGATGTGTTTGTAATGTAAGTGAAGATTTTCATAAGGCTCACGCTGGTGTAAATCGTGTCTGTGCCACTGGTGTGCACGTGTTATTTACTCTAGCAGCAGTAAATCAAGGTAACAGTTCGATGTAGTGCTGCACTGCTAAGTGTAGATACCTTACAGGTGAAGTATTTATTTTATTTGTGTAGTGTTTAACATGTTGTCAGTGACATCCACCTGCAGCTCCCTGTCCACTGTCTGACCCTAACCCCCTGACCTCTGACCTCTGACCCCTAATCCACCCACAGCTCCATGTCCACTGTTAAATATTTATTCACTTTATCATGACTCGGTAAAAACCTCATAGAGATAAAACAGGACAGGGAGTAGTGGAGCCAGTTTGATATTTTACCAAAATAGTTTAGTCCTAAATAGCAGTGTTTAGTGTGTACTTATTACTTATTATTACTGCCAATTATGGGCATTTTAATTTGTAAATTCATTAATATTGCAGCCCTGTAAAGCTCCGTCTACGTCCATGTCTGTGTTGAACCGAACCCTCCAGCCCGACCTGCTGAGCTGCTGGATGGAGGTCTTGATGCGGTGGATCTCCACAGTGAGTTGTCGGTCCAACGCCCTCTGAGCCACGGCCTCAGTGTGAAGAGCCTTCAGGTACCGAGGGATCCGCTCCAGGAGGGACTGGTACCTCTGTCTGGGACCAAACACAGAGTCCAGACAGACATCAGGGTGAGACTTTAAAACACACAGGCTAAATACACCCCCAGGAAGGGAAAGGAAAACGTGTTATATGTTTTAAAGATGCACTATGTCACTTTTGTAGTGGCCTCCTGCTTGTTTCCATGGAGATGTTAGTGCTTTGCCTGGAGTGTTTCACAGTATGGCATCATAAATCTTTATTTACAATGGCCTAATGACATGTTTATAAAGGTTTTTTATTGGTTCTGTTTTGTTTTTTGCTACAAGTAACTGAGTAAATACAGGATAGACCAGTTTAATGCCATAGTGGAACATTTCCTGGGAGACCAGCAGGTGGCGAGCTCTTCAACAGAAAAATTACATACTGCACCTAATTCAGTGAACATTTTTAAAAGGTTCATATGTTTTAACGCTTTTGTTTGGACATAGTTGAAATATCAGGCACAAAACTCATGCAATAATTACTTAAAATGTTTGTAAAGATCAAAGTGAAGTACAGAATTAAAAGGTTTTATACAGAAGAAGAGGAAATGGTTCATCTTATTCTCTGCACGAGACATTATCAGACCTAAACAATTTTAATCCGGAAACTGCAAGAGTGCGAGTAGTGATTTTGATACTGTTTCATCTATAGCTAAGCCCTGACGCTAACAGTGCATGACTTTGTGTGCAGCTGGCTGATGCACGTAGCGTCTGTCTCACCTGAGTTTGGCGAGGAGCTGCCCTCTCTCTGCACAGGCCACACTGACCTGTCTGATCAGCTCATGGAAAATCACATTGTAGATGTTCTGCTCCGTGCGCACCAGCTCCAGCAGGCCCTCGATCTGCAACAAGCATATTTACTTTTTTTAAATGTATTCACAAATATAACCACTATGAATAACACTGTACAGTTATGACTCACTTCAGTCTGTCGTGGAAAGAGACTGAAACATTATTGTCAGTAAAAGTAAAGTTACATGTTAAAGGTGCAATATCACACAAAACTGACTCTTGTAGCTTTAAGTCATGTTATAATGTTGTTTCCTCCTCAAAAACAGACCTGGAGCTGTGGTTTTTTTTCATTCTCACATGTTTGAATAACACTTTATGATTAGTCTGTAACATCTCCAAAGCTCAAAACGCTCTGTTCCACCTTGTGATGTCATGAAGTGGCAGTTTTCAAGTTAACAGATCCTTTTACCTTTAGTTCAGGAGAGATTGGCAATTCCAGAGCTGAAATCACCCAAATGATTCTAGTGAAGCTGTGTGGAGTTTAAAAACACAGTGGAGCACTTCCTGTATCACCACATGATGACATCACGAGGTGGAATAGAGTGTTTTCAGTTTGAGAGAAGAACTTGCAGGTTTGTTTGTGTGTTAAACATGCGAGAATGAAACAAACACAACTCCAGGTCTGTTTGTGATGAGAAAACATTATAACATAGATCAGAAAATAACGTCACATGGGCCTTTAAAAATGTACTGAATTAAAGTACAAGTACAGCTGCCAAAACTGTACTTCAGTATAAAGTACGAATGATAAATACTACTGAAAGATCTTTAAATGCAATATGTAGATTTGTCTTTCAAACTAAACTTGATGAATTAAACAGTTGAAAGTTAGTTGAAAGTTTTAAACCACATTTTGTGTATTGTCTGAGTTCTGGCCAATCAGAGCAGACGATACAGCGCTGGTGTCTGTTTGTCGACAGAGACAGAGACAGAGACGGAGACGGAGACACGGAGACGGAGACACAGACACTGCACTTTTGGACTGATTGGGACGTGAGTTCAGTAATTCTTATGATTTTAAATGTCGCTAATTAAAATTACAATTATACTAAACTACAAGTACAAGTTTACAAATCTACTCAAAAGTATGTAACATGAGCGTTTATAATTAGTAGCTCTCCACCCTTGCTTCCTGTAGTAGTAAATATGCTCTCAACAGCGCCCCCAGCCTCACTGTTGGAGTCACTACTTCCTGTCAAGTTTTATCTCTATGAGGTTTTTACTGAATCATGTTAAAATGAATAAATATTTAAAGATGAGGCAGTGGACAGGGAGCTGCAGGTGGGTTAGGGGTCAGAGGTCAGGGGTTAGGGGGTTAAGGTCAGACAGTGGACAGGGAGCTGCAGGTGGACGTCACTGGAACATGTTAAACACGACACAAATAAAATAAATACTTCATCAGAGACACTTCTGTGTTTGGAAAGAGACATGTTTCTGTCTCAATGCTAACACTAACGCTAATGCCAATTTTGAGGCACAAATATTAAAACAACACCACAAACTGAAGTATTCTACATTTAAAAATAACTGTGTAGTCTTTATTTTAATTTATATGATTTTTTTAGGTTGTTTATTTATTGTTTTGCTATTGTAATAAAAGTAACTGTTGCACCTGGGTGAGTTCGTTGAGTTCTTCGCTTTGCTGCTCCACTCCTGCCTTCTCCAACATGTCGTCCATCACCCGCATGAGCTGCAGTACCTCCTGTCTGCCACTAGGCTTCCTGCAGAGACAGTAGAATTGGTGTGAGAAGAAGATATGTGCAAATGCAAAACAATTTTACAATTTCTTTGTCGGTTGGTTTGATCCTAAAAGTCTGAAAACTCACATGGAAGGGAAGACCCGTAGCTTCTGCTCATCGTCTTGCAGCTGCACCGTGAAGGCACTTAAACAGATCAAATGTAAATAAATACAGTCACTATTTTCAGATAAAGTAAAAAGTATAATAGTAACAGCAAACAGTATAAACTCACTCCTCGTACAGCTCCAGGCTCCGCAGTCCTTTGTTTTTCACGATGTGGTACTCGTCTGGGATCAAGCTTTCAGACACGGTCATGTTCTGTTTAAGAAATTAGATTATTTTTGTTAAAATACACTGTCTTACACTCATATTTTCACCCATCAACCCGCATGTGTCTCCAGTAAATGTGTAAGGCTTTTTAAAGACGACTGAAGCATATAAACTACAAGACACCCATGCATTTCAGAGCAGATTTGTAGAGCTCTAAATTAGCCAGATTTTACATTTTTCTTTTCATTGGCCAAAGAAAATATTTAAAAAGTTGATATTTTGTGCAGTTATAATTATATGAGTCAGATCAATTGATAACCTTTTCAGCAATTTACATATACCTGTGACTTCTGTCTTTTTTCTTTTCCTGAACCAGAGCTATGAAGCAAAACGTACCATTACATTAGAAAAGTCTAAACTGGAGAACTGGGGTTAATCGGGTCTTGGGGTTAAATTCTCTTCGAAACTACAACACAGACTGAATAAAAAATAAAGTACATTTCAAACACAGCTTTTCAGTAATAACAAATATGTCGTTGTACCTGTGTGTCCGCTGCTTTTTCCGAAAGTGGAGGCAGAGTGATGGCTTTCCTCTGAGCTGCATCGCACAGGAACGATATGTCCCTGAACACATCACACGGAGCACATGGTTAAACGGTGAATGTCTAAACTTCACAGCTCTGCTCGGTTTCCTCTGACCTGCCCGCTCCGCTCAGAGACGTGGGCTGCTCCAAAAAGTACTGGTATTTCTTCCGTCCTAGGGGGTGGTGCCAAACAGGATCTGGGCGTCTGAAGGTGCAGCCCTGAGAAACAAAACAGCTATCCAGTTTTCTGGTAAAATGAAACTGGTCTTTTAAAGTGACCACCCTAAAAAGTTATAGACTTGGTGGGGCAGAGTAACGACCATAAGGCATTATTCAAAACACAGATCAACTTCAGCATAAAAAGTTATTTAATGGAATATTTAATGTTAACTTTGCAGTGACATGGTGCTGGGGGTTTTCTCCATGTATGTGTATAGCAGAATGTTCATCAGTTACCATGGTGACACAATGCAAACAGCAAACACAGCTAAAAAAGTGTTAACATGGTCTGAAAACTCAAGAAAAAGTACTAAAAGGATTTAAACAGCACATTTCCAAGATCCTGTGATCAACACGAGCGTCATGGTCCTGTTTAAGTTTAATTTTCAGCAAAAAGGTGAGAGTGACTCACTGAAAAACTGTTGGCTAATGCTAGCTAGCATGTGACTGTTATGTTATTAAAGAGGGACTTGTTTAACAAAGAAAAAGTGTTGTAGCTCAGATGTTGTAGTTTGAGCTAAGTCAGCTCTTTATGGTCAAATCGTGTTGAAATAAAGTTCAGAATAAAGTTTAACAAAGCCTCAGACAGAGCAGTGCCTACAGTTAGCATCACACCCCCAGGGAATGTTGGTGATCAGCTGCAAAGTATGAAAATGTTAAAAATAAGACCTGAAAAGTCGTTAGATTAATTACATGTGATTGTAACGCAGACGCCCATGTTGCGTCAAATTTCAGTCTGACTGGATTTGATCACATGAGTTTAGTTTTTATCCAAACGTACAGATAACTTTAAAATATTATGTTGCCTGTTGGACTGGAGTTCATTCTAAAAAGTCCTCATTCTTCTGTGTATTACATCTGAACATCTAATGACTGGACCCAGTACAAGCAAACGTTACATCAGCTCGTACCTGCAGCTCTGAGGTGCTAAAGTTACAGCCTGAAAAGTGACACCTTCATTCAAACACATGAGGTGAACAACGGCTCCTGGGTTTTCAGTGTGACCCCAGCCTCCCATAAAGACTCACATGAAGAACATGACTTTGCACAATGTGTTGTAACATTCCCTGGGTGATGCTAACTGTAGGCACTGCAGTTTGCATCAACCAGGCATAACTTAGCATAACTTGTTAAACAAGTTCCTCATATCATATTACAGTCACAAGCTATCTAGCATTAGGCAAGGCAAGTTTATTTGTACAGCACAATTCATACACAAAGTAATTCAAAGTGCTTTACAGAATAAGAAAGACATTAAAATCACACAAATCAAAACATAAATAATCACAAATAATCAAAACTACCATTAAAACAGGAGTTTTGAGCCTGGATTTAAACATTGTCAAAGTAAAGGCCTGTTTCACATCTTCAGGAAGAATGTTCCAGGTTTTAACTGCAAACACCGATTCCCCATGTTTAGTCCTGGTTTAGACCTGGTTTAGTCCTGGTTTAGTCCTGGTTTAGACCTGGTTTAGTCCTGGTTTAGTCCTGGTTTAGACCTGGTTTAGTTCTGGTTTAGACCTGGTTTAGACCTGGTTTAGACCTGGTTTAGACCTGGTTTAGTCCTGGTTTAGTCCTGGTTTAGACCTGGTTTAGTCCTGACTCCAGCAGGAGGCCGGTCCCTGAAGTCCTCAGAGTGTGAGATGGTTCATGTGGCTCTAACATGTGGGAGATGTTCTTTGGTGCAGGTTCATGGAGAGACTTGTTCACACTGAGCTGCTTTAAAGTCTCTGAGCCACAGGAGCCAGAGACACAGGACACATGTGTGAAGTACTTCCTGGTTCTAGTCAGACCCGAGCAGCAGTGTTCTGGATGTGCTGTTCTGTCTTAAGGCTCGTTTGGAGAGGCCAGTGAGCAGGACGTTACAGTCGTCTAACCTCCTGGAGACAAATGCAGGATAAGTCTCTCTGAGTCTGGTTTTGACAGTTTACCTTTTACTTTTGACATGTTTTTAGATGGTAAAAAGCTGCAGATGTTATTGATTTGATGTGGCTGTTAAAGTTCAAGTCTGAGTCCATTATTACCTCTAGATTTCTAGCCTGATTTGAAGGTTTTAGAGAGAGACTGGAGGTGACTGCTGACACGCTCTCTAGGCATTAGCCAACAGCTTTTCAGTTAGTCACCTTTTTGTGTAAAATCAAAACCTCAAACAGGACCATGAACTCGGATTGATCACAGGCTCCTGAAAATGTGCTGTTTAAATTCACTTCAGATTTTTTTCCTAGAGTTTTCAGACAACCTTAGAACTTGTTGGTGGTTATTTCTAATGAGTGCATGAGTGCTGCCATAGATTTTTGGTATTATAAGTTAAATAACAGCTGTTTTCCTGGTACCTTACAGTGGCGCTGGTGGGCGGTGGGCATGAGCCCGTTCTCACTGCAGACAGTGGAGGTGAGACTGACCAGCAGCTCCTCTGGAATCACTTCATTATGAACAAGCTGAAGCTGCGTCTTCGAGCTCTCTGCCAAGGTACGACACGGCACCTCCACAACTGAGGACAAGAAATACAATGAAGAATGAGTTATGTCTTTAATTTGAAACTTGTAAACTTCGAGTCTTTGCTCTGAGTCTTTGCCCAGTTTTTACTGACAATTATCCATGTTGGTGGTCAAAAATATTAGTTATTTTAAAGGTACAGTATATAACTGTTTGGAGGTGGCACATCACCTGCATGATATAGGTCAGTTTTATGCCATACAGTGGAATATCAAAGCCAAAGGAACTGCATTTCCATGGAAACAATGACGCTAAATCAGTCAGGATTGTGGAGATGCAAGGACACAGTAAGCACGCATGTTCAATGCAATAAATAAATAAATGGTCTATTTTTTGGCTAAATCATTATGCGGTGCTACAAGAATAAAACCGTGACATTTTGACATTGTGATTTTACAAGAATAAAGTTGTAGTCAAAGTAAAAACGTCATTTTATCCAGATTTAGGGGCAAGAACCATTCGCCATCACGACCAGAGTGTAAAAGAATGGTCCTTATTAACATTAACAACTGTTGAATCATTTCCCAGAAATGAGCCCCATGCGTCTCTAAGCTCAGCCCAGCGCTTCTGGGCCGGACTCCGACAGGTGCAGGAGTCTTGGTGTGAATTTCACCAGATCTGTTCCCTTGACTTTGGGCTTTCTACACTTGTTTACACTTGCTTACGGGCTTGTGAAGCTGTGTGCTCAGGCAGTGGCAGCTCATATTTAGGCAGTGTACATGAAACACCCACAGATACAGGGTGTACGCAGTGCTCCAGACCCTGTCCTGGGGAACAGGGAGGACAGTATGTGGTGCCGATTCCACAAAAAGAACTCGAGATCAGGGACTGAAATCAGCTTCAGCTCTGTGTTTTAGACTAACCTGTCACCATCTGGACACAGAAACACGGCAGTGCAGTGGCCATTGAGATAAGGCTGCATTATAATCAGTGTGTAAAACCGGGGCTGCCGAGTGCACACGGCTCCACGAGCCGATAAGGAGTGACGGAAGTTATCTACAAGGAGCACATTTTTGATGGTGCAAAGTCCTGATGTTTGGAATAGTACAGAAGTGAAGCTAAGTGAAGCTGAGTATGGGTAAAGATCGCGCTGAGAGTCGTCCACCTGTTTGCGGCTCGGAACACAGCCTGTGTCCTGCCCAATGAGCCCCAGGGGCTTAAATTACAACTTTAATCTTGAAATGTTACGACTTTTCTCTCGTAGCACCTGCATAGTAATTATTTTTAAGTGACCCATATACTTCGTCGTATCAAAGTTCCATACTCTGGCTTTAAAAAAACAAAAAAGTGTAATTTATTTAAGCCAAATGCTTAATTTTTAGTTTACTTGTTATGATTATTACTCAAGTAAAAGTGAACGTGGAGATACATGACTGCACACAACTGTCACATCTAACCACACATTTTGTATGTTGTACTTGTGTGCTAACGTTTTTTAAATTTTATTTTTAATACATATTTTAACTTAAAAAATCTTATTCCTCCTTCCTACATATTCCTGTGTTTGTTTGGCATTTTATCCATTACATTATATTTATATTTACTCATTATCTGCACAGTCTGTGGTTTATCCTCTGCTACATCTTTATATTACATTTAGTTTTGTATAATATTTTATCTAGTTCTTATTATCTCCTAAAAATACAATGTAAGTAATTCATAAAGTTCAGATTTAATGAAAAGATCCATGAACCATGTAAACAATAGCAGTTAGCATTAGCATTAGCATTAGCATTAGCATTAGCATTAGCATTAGCATTAGCATTAGCCTGGTGTACGTGCTCCCCCGGGCCCCACCGTCACCTGCTCCCTCCCGCGGCCGCTCTGCCCTCGCTGAACTCGGGGCGGAGTTTGCTCTCACGGACGCGGACATCCTCAAGTTACAGCGGAGACTTTTACACCGAGGTTTGGGTGAAGCGAGGCCGCGGGGAGAACGAGCTCATGTCGCCCAGAAAGTGGTAAAACTTGTGTTAAAAGTAAAATAAACGTGTAAAGTCATTTGCTGCGGCTCTCGCGCTCTCCTCCTGCTGAGTCTGACCGGAAGCGTCGCCATGGAGACGGCCTGACGCTCACGTGCGGGCTCCAGGTTAGCACGTGGGAAAAAGAGCAAATTAAGGGTGTATTGTTCGAATTAAATGTTGTTAATTATTCTGTTTGGACATATAGTCTTTTAAAATTGAAGTGTTGATATCATCTGCAGTTAAACAATTTACATTTTTATTACATTTTTGCCCTTTTTAAACCCCAAACCTCCACCTGTTTTACCCCAGATCCCCTTTTGATGGGCATATACAAAGAAGAGACAAAAAATAAATAAATACACATTGCATTATACATATTCATTATGTACCCTACATAAAGAGAAAGCTGAGCATAAACATATTGCGTATCTTCTATGAATTTACAGGATGATAAACGTATCAAAATAACACAGAAAACAGATATGTGATATATATTTAGGAAATGTTTTTGTCTTTTGCTCCATGCACTCCAGCAGCAGAAAACTCCAGTTGAGTTATTTCTTGGTGGGATAAAACTCGTCCTGTCACAGTCAGAGGTTGGACTGACTTCCAGCGGCATATTACAGTTTTTTTTGGCAGCTGTTTGTATATACAGTCTGTGGAACTACAATCATTTAGCCAGAACAGATGCACTGAGACGGTGTTGTCCAGTCTGGTCCAGTCCTGTCCAGTCCAGTCTAGTCTGGTCTGGGTATGCTTCTGTAGGGAGTATTATACCTCTGATAACGCAGGATAACCAGACCTGAGCTGGGAGTGAGTCCCTCAGTGCAGCACAGTCTCTTCTTCTTCATCTGTTTGTTAAACTTTGTGACGTTGCAGCCTGAGCTTCTCCAGCAGGAGGCGCCACTGCTTTGGGTGACGGGAGGTGCTACGCTCTTTTTTTCCTCTGTGCAACTTCATAGATTCAAAAGTGAAGCAGAAGGTGCTGATTTGTGCTGTTAAACACATCTCTCACATGGAAAATGAAATCTTAAATGTAATACAGCAGTGGGTAAGTATCAAAACAAATACTGTCACTTTTGAAAGAAATTGTACTTTTCAGAGTACTCTTATAGCAGCATACTTCTACTTTAGTACTATCTGTATTGAACTAACAGTACTCTTACGCGAGTAAAAGTCGTGGTTCCTTGTCCTGTGAGTTTAAAGTAACTGGAGCTTTATGTAACAATATGAAATGATTTGAACATTTGTGTTTCTTGCTCCTTCAGATATGATTTAGTTTGTCTCATTTTTGTCAGAGATCAGATTTTGTGCAGTACTTAAAGTTTTTCCTCTAAACTGCCTCTTGAACTAAACATGAGAAGTGATTTAACCGACAGAACGTTAGAAAATCAACAATGAAACAGTCCTCAGACTCTCCTCCTGCAAGAACCACTGTCCCAGAGCGCCCCCTGTCCTCAGACTCTCCTCCTGCAAGAACCACTGTCCCAGAGCGCCCCCTGTCCTCAGACTCTCCTCCTGCAGGAACCACTGTCCCAGAGAGCGCCCCCTGTCCTCAGACTCTCCTCCTGCAGGAACCACTGTCCCAGAGAGCGCCCCCCTGTCCTCAGACCCTCCTCCTGCAAGAACCACTGTCCCAGAGCGCCCCCTGTCCTCAGACCCCTCCTCCTGCAAGAACCACTGTCCCAACCCACTGTCCCAGAGCGCCCCCTGTCCTCAGACTCTCCTCCTGCAAGAACCACTGTCCCAGAGCGCCGCCCCCTGTCCTCAGACTCTCCTCCTCCTGCAAGAACCACTGTCCCAGAGCGCCCCCTGTCCTCAGACCCTCCTCCTGCGAGAACCACTGTCCCAGAGCGCCCCCTGTCCTCAGACTCTCCTCCTGCAAGAACCACTGTCCCAGAGCGCCCCCTGTCCTCAGACTCTCCTCCTGCAAGAACCACTGTCCCAGAGCGCCCCCTGCCCTCAGACTCTCCTCCTGCAAGAACCACTGTCCCAGAGCGCCCCCTGTCCTCAGACTCTCCTCCTGCAAGAACCACTGTCCCAGAGCGTCCCCTGTCCTCAGACTCTCCTCCTGCAAGAACCACTGTCCCAGAGCGCCCCCTGTCCTCAGACTCTCCTCCTGCAAGAACCACTGTCCCAGAGCGCCCCCTGTCCTCAGACTCTCCTCCTGCAAGAACCACTGTCCCAGAGCGCCCCCTGTCCTCAGATCCTCCTGCCCACTGTCCCAGAGCGCCCCCTGTCCTCAGACTCTCCTCCTGCAAGAACCACTGTCCCAGAGCGCCCCCTGTCCTCAGACTCTCCTCCTGCAAGAACCACTGTCCCAGAGCGCGCCCTGTCCTGACTCCCTCCTGCAAGAACCCACTGTCCCAGAGCGCCCCCCTGTCCTCCTCTCCTCCTGCAAGAACCACTGTCCCAGAGCGCCCCCTGTCCTCAGACTCTCCTCCTGCGAGAACCACTGTCCCAGAGCGCCCCCTGTCCTCAGACTCTCCTCCTGCAAGAACCACTGTCCCAGAGCGCCCCCTGTCCTCAGACTCTCCTCCTGCAAGAACCACTGTCCCAGAGCGCCCCTGTCCTCAGACTCTCCTCCTGCAAGAACCACTGTCCCAGAGCGCCCCCTGTCCTCAGACTCTCCTCCTGCAAGAACCACTGTCCCAGAGCGCCCCCTGTCCTCAGACCCTCCTCCTGCAAGAACCACTGTCCCAGAGCGCCCCCTGTCCTCAGACTCTCCTCCTGCAAGAACCACTGTCCCAGAGCGCCCCCTGTCCTCAGAACCACTCCCAGAGCGCCCCCTAGAACCTCCTCCTGCAAGAACCCCCAGAGCGCCCCCTGTCCTCAGACCTGCAAAACCACTGTCCCAGAGAAGACCACTGTCCCAGAGCGCCCCCTGTCGTCAGACGCTCCTCCTTGGCAAAAAAACACCTCAAAAAAACCCAGTGGGAAAAAGAGAAACCTGGAGGAGAACCACAGTGAAGGAGAGATCCAACCTCCATGGACTAAACCAAGACTAAACCAGGACTAATGTGCATTTACCAACTTTAAATTACACTGTCTGACCAAAAAAAAAAAGGTGCCACCAAAAAAAAAAGAAGCTCACACACTCTAATATTTGGTTGTTCCACCTTTAGCTTTGATTACGTCACATTCACTGTGACATTGTTTCGATTTCGCTTCTGCAATGTCACAGTTTTATTTCCATCCCGTGTTGCATTAATTTTTCTTGCAGATGTTGCACTGATGCTGGTCGAGTCTGACGCTGCACAAAGCTTCTCCAGCACAAAGATTCTCACTGGGTCTGGACTGATTCATCTGCTCCTGAACCACAATCTGAGCCTGATGAATCCTGGCACTGTCATCTTGGAATATGCCCGTGAGTAACCTGGTCCTTCAGTATATTCAGGTGTCAGCTGACCTCATTCTCGGAGCACAGACTGTTGCTGAACCTAGACCCGACTCGTACCTATAGACTCGGACCTATTTGCTTAGATAAATCCAGGTGGCGACTTTTTTTTTGTATAAATCAGATGCATAGCCAAAGAAAAATGTAAAATCGTTGTAGGAGTGAAGACGTTTCGCTGCTTCTTCAGTTCTGGTCAGATCACTGCTGGACTTATATCTGTCTGAAACGGGACTATATATAAGGCAGAGTCCAGCAGTGATCTGACCCGAAGCGAAGAAGCAGCGAAACGTCTTCACTCCTGCAACGATTTGTCCATATTTTTCTTTTGCCGTGGATCAGACCTGGACGACTGAGGGAAACACAGACACAAATCAGATGTTATGTTACTCTTAAGTTACTTTTACTTAGGTAGGACTTTTCCCACGCACTTTTTTAGTCATTTCTTGGACCACTGCTTTGTACTTCTACTTAAGTAATACTGTTCTGAAGTAACACGAGGATAGAGAGTCGTCGCGATCACTTATATTTGGATCTTCAGTTTAAAGACTTGCACAGAGCACGTATCAGCAGGACGGACACAGACTGGTGCTTTTGTGTCCAGACTCCTGCCCCCCTCCTCCTCCTCTCACACACGGGGCTCTCTGATTGGTCGTCCGGGCTGTGCTGGGGGCGAGTGGGCGGGGCTTGTGTCTTTTTCTGCCGTGTGTGATGAGGCCTCTTGATGATGCTTTGGTGGTGGAGTGTTTGTGAAGTGGAGCTGACGACGGATGAGACAAACGCACGAGACGCTCTGAAGAACGGCTGGAAAAGAGCGAGAGGAAGCAGGATGGTTCCACGCCGGAGCAGACATGGACATCATCTACTACATCTACTGTTTTAATCTGCGACTGCTCACCTGCACAGTCCTCATCGCCCCCTGGTGTTTCATACAGGGTAAGTCACTTTTTACCTGCCTCATTTTGTGCAGTTTAACAAAACCAGGGCTAAACCAGGACTAAACCAGGACTAAACCAGGGCTAAACCAGGACTAAACCAGGACTAAACCAGGACTAAACCAGGACTAAACCAGGACTAAACCAGAACTAAACCAGAACTAAACCAGGTCTAAACCAGGACTAAACCAGGACTAACCAGGGCTAAACCAGGACTAAACCAGGGCTAAACCAGGACTAAACCACTAACTGGGACTAACCAGGACTGAACCAGAACTAAACCAGGACTAAACCAGGACTAAACCAGGACTAAACCAGGACTAAACCAGAACTGAACCAGAACTGAACCAGGACTAAACCAGGACTAAACCAGGTCAAAACCAGGTCAAAACCAGGTCAAAACCAGGTCAAAACCAGGCCAAATCCAGGACTAAACCAGGGCTAAACCAGGGCTAAATCAGAACTAAACCAGGACTAAACCAGGACTAAACCAGGACTGAACCAGAACTAAACCAGGACTGAACCAGAACTAAACCAGAACTAAACCAGGACTAAACCAGAACCAGAAAACCAGGACTGAACCAAACCTAACTAAACCAGGACCAAACTAAACCAGGACTGAACCAGAACTAAACCAGGACTAAACCAGGACTAAAACCAGGACTAAACCAGAACTAAACCGGGACTAACCAGACTAAACCAGAACTAAACCAGGACTAAACCAGGACTAAACCAGGACTAAACCAGGACTAAACCAGGACTAAACCAGACTAAACCAGGACTAAACACATGTTCCACTATAAACCTGGTGCAGACTGAGGATCGCACAAATGGGTAAAGAAAACAAAGTTCTATCATGGTGGTATCAGAATCGGTATCGAGTATTGAGTAGTAAGTGAGTACTTTGAGTATTGAGTACTTAGTATCGTGACAGTACTATGAGACTATGGGACCAGAACCTGTGAGGTGATGAGATGATGAGGTGATGTTACATAATGTTGCTTTTTTACCAGTGGTTTTCAGTGTTTTTACATCGTTCTGCTCCATCGTTCTGGGTTTGACAGTGATGAAGGATTTGGAACGTTGCCATAGCGATAAACAACTTTAAACATAATATTGTGTCTTTGAAAAGGGAAGAAGTTTCAAAATGATGCACATAATCAGGGATGGAAGAAGTACTCAGTGATGTTACTTAAGTAAAAGTACAGATACAAGAGCAAAAAAAGTAAAAAATATCACATGAAAAATCTACTTGAGTAAAAGTATTAAAGTACCTGTTTGAGAATGTACTTAAAGAGGAAAAAGTAAAAGTATTTCACACAGATTTTGAGGTCTATAATAAAACTTTCAATCTTTTTTTTTTTTTTTTTTTCTTCTTTTTTCTCAAACTATAATAAAAAATACTTTTACTTTTCAGTCCAGGTCAAAAATGTAGTGAAGTAGAAACTGCTCTTAAATGTAGTGAAGTAAAAGTAAAAAGTACACACTGTAAAACGTACTTAAGTAGAGTAGAGACACCTAAATACTTTACTTAAGTACATATTTACTACTTTTACTTCGTTTCCTTCCATCACGGCATAAAACAGGAAGCAGAAAACCGTAAAAAACGTTGTTTCGCCCAAGCGCCGACCAAACGAGGGACTTTTTTTGTCACGTTCTTCATCACAAACCACAGTCAGCTCTTTTTGTCAAAGTTGAGAGATAGAAATACAGTAGAAATACATTTGTCATAAGTCGTAGTGGCGCTGATGCTCTTTAAATCATCCAAACACACTTCAGTCATTGTTACTTTGGCAGCAGGTGGAGCGGGTGGAGCGGGTGGAGCGGGTGGAGCAGGTGCAGCGGGTGGAGCAGGTGGAGGTACGTCCCAGGTTTTGAGTGACATCCTCCCACATCACATTAGCTGCACTAAACTGACACTTTCTTGCCCCGCTCAGCCTCATAAGTCATGTTTGCACTGTTCCTCTGAAGTTTTTGTGTATATCCACCTTTTTAGACTCTTTTATTTTAAGCATATCTTTTAAAACATGTAAATTATTATTATTTTTCAGTGTTTTATGTTAAACTTTATCAAGAAAGTCACTGACAAGGGCAATAAAAGTCAGAGATTGTGATAAGTGTAGGTCAGTGTGGAGTCGACTGCAGGTTTCTCAGTTATTTCAAATGTTTCTGTAAGTTTCACACATAAAGAACTGACACTTTGACGAGAGAAAAAGAGACAAACGGTTTATAGGTTTAAGCGTTTGCCTTGAGACCGGAGGGTGGCTGGTTCAAATCCCAAGATAATGCAGTTTACCCACATCTCCTGAAGTAGTTACAGCTTGAGCATCTGGTCTAAAATCTACTAAACTTTAATCATCTGCTAAAAACTAAGAGAACAGCTATGATTTCATTACAAGATTTCATTTATTTAAAAGGAAATTGTCCATGTTTAGAGCTACAGTACGAGCAGCTGGTTTAAAGTGTGATATTTGTAAGATTCAGGTGTTTTTCACAAACAAAATCACTTTACAAACTTTGTGTTTTAAAGGTTTTGTATTACCCAAAAATGTTCTCGTGTGAGGTTTAAGTCGTGTTATAACGATGCTTCCTCCTCAAAAACAGACCTGGACTTGTGTTTTGTTTCATTTATTATGAGTCTGTTACATCTGCAAAGCTCAAAATGCTCTGCTCCACCTCGTGATGTCATCAAGTGGGAGTTTTCATGTGAAAAGTGACGTTTTAGCTTTAGTTCAGTCGAGATGAAATGATACAAATGAGTCTAGAGAAGAAAGAGAGAGGAAAGAAAGAGTGATGAGGGAGGGAGAGAGGAGAGGGAGGGAGAGAGAGAGGAGAGCGCACGAGAAAGGGAGAGAAAGATAAAAAGAGAACAGGAGAGAGAGAGAAAGGAAGACAGAGAAAGAGGAAGAAAGGGAGAGAGAGGAAGAAAGAGAGGAAGAAAGAGAGGAAGAGAGAGAAAGTGAGAGAGAGAGAAAGAGAGGGAAAGATAGAGAGAGACAAAGAGAGCAGGAGAGAGGGGGGAGAGAAAGAAAGAAAGAGGGAGAAAGGGAGAGAAAGAGAGAGAGCAAGAGCGGGGGAAACAGAGAGGGAGAAAGAGAGGGAAAGATAGAGAAAAAGAGAGCAAGAGAGCGAGGGGGAGAGAAAGATAGAGAAAGAAAGAGAAAGAAAGGGGGAGAAAGAGCAAGAGAGAGAGAGAGAGAGAAGAGAGAAATAGAGAGAGGGATGGAAGAGGACAGAGAGAGGGAGAAAGAGGAAAGGAGGGATAATGAGAGAAAGGGAGAGGGTGATAAAAGATGAGAGAAAGGGGGGGTAATAAAAAAGAAAGAGAAGGAAGAACGTAGCTAATAAAAAGAGGAGAAAGGATTATGATCCAGATGATTCTAGTGAAGGTGGAGTTTAAAAACACAGTGGAGCACTTCCTGTATCACCACATGATGACATCACAAGGTGGAGCAGAGTGTTTTCAGTGTGAGAGAAGAACTCATTCGGCCCTTTAATGAATCCTGAGTGTGTTAAATTTCTTTCATTCTCTCCTCGTCCGTGCTCTGAATTTCAATGACGTGATTGTGGAGTGACATCATCGGCGGGGGCGGGGTCACAGATTAGGAACAATCTGAGGGACAATACGACGAGGGAGCGGGACGCGAGGGGACGAGGAGGACGAGGAGGCCGGGGGGGGACGAGGGGCCGGGGTCAGCTGTGGCTCTGAGGATAAGTTCTCAGACAAAAGACGTGGACGAGCGGGGTCCTGGAGTGGCTGCAGAGATAGAGTTAAATAACACGAGCTTATCAGGACCAAACAATCCCACAGGCCACGGGACGGACCATCAGAGGGAGGATGAGTCAGGGGTCCCACCTCTGACCACTCAACACGTACACAAAGAGAAATGAAAGAGAATTAGCATCTGAAAAAGGATTAAATGTTCAGAGAGAGAGAGGGAGGAGAGGAAAGAGAGAGGGAGGAGAGGGAAGAGAGAGGGAGGAGAGGGAAAGAGAGAGGGAGGAGAGGGAAAAGAGAGGGAGGAGAGGGCAAAGAGAGGGAGGAGAGGGAAAGAGAGAGGGGAAGGAAAAGAGAGAGGGAGGAGAGGGAAAAGAGAGGGAGGAGAGGAAAGAGAGAGGGAGGAGAGGAAAGAGAGAGGGGGAGAAATGGAGGCAACAGGAGATCAATAATAACAATAATTAGACTGATGGAAGCGAGGCTGCCAGTTTGCGTCATCGGCCCCTCTGACCACCACCGATCACACACACACACAGCACTTTCATACTAGGCAATGTGGGTGAAGTGTCTTGCCTAAGGACACAACAACGACAGAACTTGGACAGAGCAGGACTCGATCCTCTGACCTTCAGGTTGGGACCAAAACTTTAACCACTGAGCCGCTGAGATGAATGAGGAGAGAGAAGAGAGAAGAGAGAAGAGAGAGGGAGAGAAGATGGTCATAATCCGCCTCAGTCTGAATCCTTCAAATCAACAAGTGTTTCACAGTAGATTCATTTAGCAAAGGACAAACATCATTTACTAAAGTTTTAAAGTAAAAACTGGACACAGTGTTTTTATTCTACAGTGACAGAGAGTGGAGCTCATCTGGGATCATTCTCTCAGGTTCCACAAGTCAATTTTTCATTCATTTTTCCAATAGACTTTTAAAATGCTATCACGAGTTCAAAAGGCCTCCTCAGGCTAACTACAGAAAACCCCAGAGTGAGGAGCTCAGACACACGGAGGAGCTCGGAGGTGTTCACCAGGAGGAGGCCCCGGGGGAGACCCAGGACAGGCTGGAGGGACCATGTCTCTCGTCTGCGGAGGAGCTGGAGGACGTGTCTGGGGTGAGGGAAGTCTGGGAGTCCCTGTTTAGACTGATGCCCCCATGACCCTGGATAAGAGGAAGAAAATGGACCGAATATAAAACCTCATCATCGTGGTATCAGAATCGGTATCGAGTCTGTCCCTTAGTATTGAAATAGAGTTTGATACTTTCACATGGGGGCGACACTCGTGCCCACACTGTGTCTTAAAGCCGCTGCTCTGCCCCGTCTGCTCTGAAGAGGCTCGTCTTCGCCCTCGGACGTGTCGAAGCGTCGCTGTGTCTGATTGCGCCGCAGAACGAGCTCTTCAGATGTGATTTGTGCAGGATTATGATGAGCGAGGACAGAGACGAGCGGCTCCTCCAGAAGAGCCGTGTTTATGCCTGATTACAGATCCAGCCTCTCGATGTGCTGCAGCGAGGATGGAGCGAGCGGGGAGAGACTTCACGAGGTTTTCAGGCGGAATTTAAAAGAAGAGAGACAACGGCGAACAAAAACGAAACTGAAATTTAAACGGAAGTAATTAGCAAGAAGATGTGATTTCTGAAGTACCATAGTTTACTTCACAAACAGCTAAATCTTCTGTCTTATTCTGCGTAAAAATCTGATAAACCTGTAGTTTTAGGGCGACAGTGGCTCAGTCGGTAGAGCGTTTGTCCTCTGAAATCTGACATTTTTCACTTTCACTTTCGAACACATAACCCCACCACACTCCAGCTGCTTCTGCCAAACCAGATTCAGTTATATAGTTATTTATCTCTAAGTATTATTAATGCTAAAGCCTCACTGCGGAACATTTCAGCCGACAGACCGACTCTTTCATCATGACTTATTGAGGATATTAAACTCGGTGTTTTTCTCGGTTCTTCTGGACAGAGTTATGTCAGAATCTTGAATAGTTAATGATTCACTGTGGAATATTTCTGGTGACGGATCTGCCACCTTCTTGTTTCCAGGGAGATGGTTTTTGCTTTACTTATAATGTTCACCAGTGTATAGAATTATTAAACTTGTTAATCTCCATGGAGACAAGAAGGTGGCATTACTAGAGCAAGGTGCGGGTCAAAGAATGTTCCACAGTGCACAGTCCTCGTCCTGAATTTGAAAAGCAGTTGAAAAATTGCAAGAATTCACATTCTGCACAGTTGGACCTTTAGAAAGTTCTAAATCGTGCTTCAAAATGTGAAAAGAAGAAATGGGAGTGAGACAAAAAAATGTTTTGAGTAAGTAATTTAGTTCAAACAACCTTTAAACTAAAATCAAAACTCCCTAAAATAGAAATAACATTTTCAAAAAAGGACTCAGTAACGAGCAGCTGCACCTTTCGTGTTAATCACCTCAAAAACGTGTTTCTCGCTTGATGCTGGTGTTTCCAGGAGGCTCCAAATGTTGCTCCAAATGTTGAAGATGCTTCACTGAGGACGTCCACTGTCTGGAACTGGTGTCACTTTTATAAACCTCCCCTGCCATCCAACCCCAGATGTTCTCAGATGGATTTAGATCAGGGGAACATGCAGGATGGGTCAAAAGAGGGATGTTATTTCTCTGGAGGAAGTCCTTTGTCAGGGGCATCGTGAACTGCAGCATTGTCCTGTTGAAAAACCCAGTCATTACCTCACAGACGATGGCCTCAGTCATGAGGGACGCCCCCCGAAACATCTCCACAGCCAGCTGCCGTTTGACGCCTCTGAAGCAAAAAGCCCCCAGATCATGATGGCGCCCCCTCCTGTGCCGTGTAGAAAACATCTCAGGTGGATCTTCTTGTCTCGCCAGTAACGTTGGAAGCCATCAGGATCGTCAAGGTTACATTTTTTATCATCAGAGAATAAAACTTTCTTCCACCTTTCAGTGTCCCATGTTTGGTGCTCTCGTGCAAACTCCAAACGGGCAGATTTGTGCTGCTGAGGGAGACGAGGTCTTTGAAGACGTTTTTTGTTCTTAAACCTTTTCTCGCAGACGTCGTCTGATGGTTATGGGACTGAAGTTGGCACCAGTGACAAGTTTAATATGGGCTGAGGATCGTCCCGTGTCTTGATGAACAGCCAATCGGATCCTCCAGCTCAGGGCCGGGGACATTTTTTTGGGTCTCCCACTTGACTTTTTTTCCCTATAACTCTCAGGATCTTTAAAAGTTTAAAATTACTGTTTTACTGGGTCCAACTTCAGCAGTGATGGCGCCCTGCGAGAGGCCTGAGCTCAACAATCCAACCACGTTCAGAGAGAGAAAGATTTTTTGCCTTTGTCATCAGGAGGTCGAGACAGTGGAGACCTGACAGAAAAAGACACTGAATCCACATTTTTAAAGGCTGTGGACTTTTGATCAGCTGATGAACAGACTATTTCAGTTTAATGTCGTTTGCAATAAATTACTTATTCAAATTTTGTTTTGTCTCACTTCCATTTCTTCTTTTTGCATTTTGAAGCTCTACTTAGAACATTCTTAAGATCCAACTGTGAAAAATGTAAATTCTTGCAACTTTTCAACTGGATTATTAAACTTCTCCACGGAGACAAGAAGGTCCAGAACCACTAGACCAAGGCACGGGTCAGATCTGTGGAGAGGAAACCTCGTTCACTGTAACCCACATTTCTGAAGGTTTAGTTTTTTTAAGAAAAGAGATCCATTTAATGCTGCACCGTGGAACATTTCAACGTTATCTACAGCTTTAGTTGCACATTGAGCTGGAGGCGGGTCAGATTTGTCCGGTGGGGTCAGATCACACGTGTGGAGCTGGTTCTGGTTAATGTCTCTGTAATCACTGGTCCTAAACGTGTCTCCTGTTTGTGCAGTGTTCAGTTCATCACTTTTGTGCGTCTGTAAGTTTGTGTGAAAGGCTTTGCTCCTCGCCTTGTCTTTACACATTCCTGCATATATTAAATCTGGAGGAGCGACCGTACATTTTCAAAAGCAGAGTGACAAACGCCTGATTCAATGTAAAAACACGGAGATAATAGAGTCGGGACGTGCCTGCGGGCGTCACGTCTCCGGGGACACTCGGGCGTCCTTCCATCATCCAAACACTCGGCTTCAATAGTGACTCTGGAGTTTAATGAAGAGGGAGGAGTTTGTGCTTCTGAAAAACCGTCAGGTCTGTACCTCTGAGTCCAACAGACCGAGGCCCGTTTATCACTGAGCTTTATTTAACCAGGAAAGTCCCGCAGAGATGAAGACTTTTACAGGTGAGGGGACGAGCCTCTGCAAGACAAGTTTATTTGTACAGCACAAGTCGTACACAAAGTAATTCAAAGTGTTTTACAGACGAAGAAAGACAATGAAATCACACAAATCGAAACATTAATAATCACAAATAATTTAAACTGGATTTAAACATTGTCAAAGTCGAGGCCTGTCTCACATCTTCAGGAAGAATGTTCCAGGTTTTAACTGCACAAAACTGAAACGAAGATTCTGCATGTTTAGTCCTGGTTTAGTCCTGGTTTAGACCTGGTTTAGTTCTGGTTTAGTCCTGGTTTAGTTCTGGTTTAGTCCTGGTTTAGTCCTGGTTTAGTTCTGGTTTAGTTCTGGTTTAGTCCTGGTTTAGTTCTGGTTTAGTCCTGGTTTAGTCTTGGTTTAGTTCTGGTTTAGTCCTGGTTTAGTTTTGGTTTAGTTCTGGTTTAGACCTGGTTTAGTCCTGGTTTAGTCCTGGTTTAGTTCTGGTTTAGTCCTGGTTTAGTCCTGGTTTAGTTCTGGTTTAGTTCTGGTTTAGTCCTGGTTTAGTTCTGGTTTAGTCCTGGTTTAGTCTTGGTTTAGTTCTGGTTTAGTCCTGGTTTAGTTCTGGTTTAGTCCTGGTTTAGTCCTGGTTTAGTTCTGGTTTAGTCCTGGTTTAGTTCTGGTTTAGTCCTGGTTTAGTCCTGGTTTAGTTCTGGTTTAGTCCTGGTTTAGTCCTGGTTTAGTTCTGGTTTAGTCCTGGTTTAGTTCTGGTTTAGTCCTGGTTTAGTCCTGGTTTAGTCCTGGTTTAGTTCTGGTTTAGTCCTGGTTTAGTCCTGGTTTAGTCCTGGTTTAGTCCTGGTTTAGTTCTGGTTTAGTCCTGGTTTAGTTCTGGTTTAGTCCTGGTTTAGTCCTGGTTTAGTCCTGGTTTAGTCCTGGTTTAGTTCTGGTTTAGTCCTGGTTTAGTTCTGGTTTAGTTCTGGTTTAGTCCTGGTTTAGTCCTGGTTTAGTTCTGGTTTAGTCCTGGTTTAGTCCTGGTTTAGTCCTGGTTTAGTCCTGGTTTAGTCCTGGTTTAGTCCTGTTTTTCTTCTACTGGAGCTGCACGATGAGGAGTTCGGAGTAGAGCTGCTCCTCATCTAGATGGAGAGGAGCAGCTGAGGTGGTTCAGGCATCTGCTCTGAACACCTTCCTGGAGAAGTCTTCCAGGCAGGTCCACCAGGAGGAGGCCCAAGGGAAGGCCCAGGTCGCACTGGAGGGACTGTGTCTCTCCTCTGGCCTGGGAAACATCTCAGGATCCTTCTGGAAGAGCTTGAGGAAGTGTCTAGGGTGGAGAAGTCTGGGAGTCCTGCTTAAATTGCTGAAGAAAATGGATGGACAGGTGGTTGTGCTTCTTCAGGTGGTGGTAGATCTCGCCTCAGTACAAACTATAGAAATGTGTAGTCCAGTTTTAGACCTGGTTTAGATCTTCTGTTACTCGTACGACCAAAAACCTTCTTTGGTGGTACTTGGAGTGAAAAGTTTGAGAACCACTGACTGACCAGGCTCCAACTTGATCTCCTTCCTGTTTCCGTTCTCTGTTAACACTTTGAACGCTCCTCTCTTTCACAGGTGTCTTCTCGGACTCGCTGCCGTCGGCGTTGGACCCGTGCTCTCCAAACCCGTGTCAGAACCGAGCTCTGTGTCGGGTCCGTGGGGAGAGTTACGCGTGTTTCTGTGTCCCCGGGTTCCAGGGAGCTCACTGTCAGATAAATGTGAACGAGTGTGTGTCCCAACCCTGCAGGAACCGAGGGACCTGTGTGGACCGAGTCGGGACCTACGAGTGTCTGTGTGCTCCAGGGTACACAGGTGAGACTGTGGTTAGACCTGGTTTAGACCCGGTTTAGACCTGGTTTAGACCTGGATTAGGCCCGGTTTAGACCCGGTTTAGACCCGGTTTAGACCCGGTTTAGACCCGGTTTACACCTGGTTTAGTCCTGGTTTAGACCCAGTTTAGACCCGGTTTAGACCTGGTTTAGACCCGGTTTAGACCCGGTTTAGACCTGGTTTAGACCCGATTTAGTCCTGGTTTAGACCTGGTTTAGACCCGATTTAGACCCGGTTTAGACCCGGTTTAGACCTGGTTTAGACCTGGTTTAGACCTGATTTAGTCCTGGTTTAGACCTTGTTTAGTCCTGGTTTAGTCCTGGTTTAGTCCTGGTTTAGACCTGGTTTAGACCCAGTTTAGTCCTGGTTTAGTCCTGGTTTAGACCTGGTTTAGACCTGGTTTAGACCCAGTTTAGTCCTGGTTTAGACCTGGTTTAGACCTGGTTTAGACCTGGTTTAGACCCGGTTTAGTCCTGGTTTAGACCTGGTTTAGTCCTTGTTTAGTCCTGGTTTAGTCTTGGTTTAGTCCTGGTTCAGTCCTGGTTTAGTCCTGGTTTAGTCCTGGTTCAGTCCTGGTTTAGTCCTGGTTTAGTCCTGGTTTAGTCCTGGTTTAGTACTGGTTTAGTCCTGGTTAAATCTTGGTTTAGACCAGGTTCAGTCCTGGTTTAGTCCTGGTTTAGTCCTGGTTTAGTCCTGGTTTAGTCCTTGTTTAGTCCAGGTTTAGTCCTTGTTTAGTCCAGGTTTAGTCCTGGTTTAGTCCTGGTTTAGTCCTGGTTTAGTCTTAGTTTAGTCCTGGTTTATTACTCTTCGCTCAGATCTCTTGTACTAGAGACACTTTCCGTGGATTGAAGGTGGATCCTTTGATTTCATAACTTCAGACAGTTTCCATAGCGATTCATAATTTAAACTAAATATTATAGTTTTTAAATGGGAAACGTCGTCACAAATGTTGCGTGTAACTGAAGCTGACCTTAAATCGTCCTGACACAGACGTGGCTCAGATCTGGTGGTAAAAGTTTCAGAATCTCTGGGTCTTATTTCTTTTATTTTATACATTTTGTTTTCTGACCCGTCGTCAGAAGCTCGATGATAAAAGGATTTTGAAAAAGCTCCACATTAAAGCTCCTCCTGCTCTCGGTGCTGACCTCCACCTCCTGCCCCACACAGGACTCTCCTGTGAGCTGGACCTGGACGAGTGTCGGTCGGGGCCCTGTCTTAATGGCGGCCGTTGTCATGACGACGTGGACGGCTTCAGCTGCACCTGCCCGCCCGGTTTCCACGGAGACCGCTGCCAAACAAACACGGACGAGTGCCAGGACGAGCCGTGCCAGAACGGAGGGAGCTGCAGAGACGGAGTGAATGAGTAAGTGAGAGCGAGAGGAGGAGGAGAGAGGAGAGACGGAGGGAGAGGAGGAGGAGAGGAGAGAGGGAGCTGCAGAGACGGAGTGAATGAGTAAGTGAGAGGGAGAGGAGGAGGAGGAGAGAGGGAGGGAGAGGAGGAGGAGAGGAGAGAGGGAGCTGCAGAGACGGAGTGAATGAGTAAGTGAGAGGGAGGAGGAGGAGGAGGAGGGGGGGGAGGGAGAGGAGGAGGAGAGAGAGAGAGGGAGCTGCAGAGACGGAGTGAATGAGTAAGTGAGAGGGAGAGGAGGAGAGAGGGAGGGAGAGAGGGGGAGACAGGAGAGAGACGGAGTGAATGAGTAAGTGAGAGGGAGAGGAGGAGAGAGGGAGGGAGAGAGGCGAGAGAGGGCGAGGGGGGGGGGGGGGGGGAGGGAGGGAGAGAGGAGGAGAGGGAGAGAGAGAGAGAGGAGAGCGGAGTGGAATGAGTAAGTGAGAGGGAGAGGAGGAGGAGGGGGGGGGGGAGACCGGGGGAGAGAGGGAGAGAGATGGAGTGAATGAGTAAGTGAGAGGGAGAGAGGAGGAGAGAGGAGAGGGAGAGAGGGCGAGAGGGGGGGGGGGGGGGGGGGAGGAGAGGGGGAGGAGGAGAGAGGACAGGAGTGAATGAGGGAGTGAGAGGGAGAGGAGGAGGAGAGGGGGGGGAGGGAGGGGACCGGGGGAGAGAGGAGAGAGATGGAGTGAATGAGTGAGAAGTGAGAGGAGAGGAGGAGAGGGAGGGAGAGAGGGAGGGGGGGGGGAGGGGGGGGGGGGGGGGGGGGAGAGAGGGAGTGAGAGGGAAGGGAGAGGAGGAGAGAGGAGAGGGGAGGGAGAGAGGGAGGAGAAGAGGGAGGGAGAGGGGGGAGACAGGGGAGAGATGGAGAGAATGAGTAAGGAGTAGGGGGAGGGAGGGGAGGAGAGAGGGGGGGAGGGAGGGGGAGGAGAGGGGGAGGGAGGAGAGAGACGGAGTGAATGAGTAAGTGAGAGGGAGAGGAGGAGGAGGAGAGAGGGGGGGGAGAGAGGAGAGAGAGGAGAGAGAGGGAGGGAGAGGGAGTAATGAGAGAGTGAGAGAGAGGGAGGAGGAGGGGGAGAGGGAGGGAGAGAGGGGGGGGAGAGAGGAGAGACGGAGTGAGGAGAGGAGAGAGTAAGTGAGAGAGAGAGGAGGAGAGGAGAGAGGGGGAGTGAAGGAGAGAGGGGAGAGAGAGGAGGAGAGAGGGGGGGAGGGGAGAGAGGAGGAGAGAGGAGTGAGAGGGAGAGGGGAGGAGGAGAGAGGAGGAGAGAGAGGAGAGGAGGGAGAGGAGAGGGAGAGGAGGAGAGGAGAGGAGGAGAGGAGTAAGAGAGAGAGGAGGAGGAGAGAGGAGAGGAGTAGAGAGGAGAGGGAGAAGAGGAGGGAGAGAGGAGGAGGAGGGGGAGGAGAGAGGAGAGAGACGGAGTGAATGAGTAAGTGAGAGGGAGAGGAGGAGGAGAGAGGGAGGGAGAGAGGGGGAGAGAGAGGAGAGAGACGGAGTGAATGAGTAAGTGAGAGGGAGGAGAGGAGGAGAGAGGAGAGAGGGGGAGAGGAGGGAGGAGGGGGAGAGGGGAGAGACAGGAGAGAGACGGAGTGAATGGAGAAGGGAGAGAGGAGGAGAGAGGGGAGGAGGGAGAGAGGAGAGGGAGGGAGGAGAGGAGAGGGAGAGGCAGAGAGAGAGAGGGAGGAGGGGAGTAAGTGAGAGGGAGAGGGAGGAGGAGAGAGAGAGGAGGGAGAGAGAGGGAGAGAGGAGAGAGACGGAGTGTGAATGAGTAAGTGAGAGGGAGAGGAGGAGGAGAGAGAGGGAGGAGAGGGGGGGAGAGAGGAGAGAGAGGAGTGATGAGTAAGTGAAGGGAGAGGAGGAGGAGAGAGGGAGGGAGAGAGAGGGGAGAGAGAGAGGAGAGGACGGAGTGAATGAGTAAGTGAGAGGGAGAGGAAGAGAGAGAGGGAGGGAGGGAGGAGGAGGAGAGAGGAGAGAGAGAGAGAGGAGGAGAGAGGAGAGAGAGACGGAGTGAATGAGTAAGTGAGAGGGAGGAGGAGGAGAGAGGGAGGGAGAGAGGGGGAGAGAGGAGAGAGACGGAGTGAATGAGTAAGTGCGAGGGGAGAGGAGGAGGAGGAGGAGAGAGAGAGGGAGGGAGAGAGAGGGAGAGAGAGGAGAGAGAGACGGAGTGAATGAGTAAGTTAAAGGGAGGAGGAGGAGGGAGAGGAGGGAGGGAGAGGAGAGAGGAGGAGAGACGGAGAGAGAGAGGGAGAGGAGAGGAGAGGAGGAGGAGGAGGAGGGAGAGAGGAGGAGAGACGGAGGAGTGAATGAGTAAGTGCAAGGGGAGGAGGAGGAGAGATGCAGGAAGGGAGAGGAGAGGAGGAAGGGAATATGAGTAAGTGCGACGGAGAGGAAGACGAGGAGAGAAGAGAGGGAGGGGAGGAGGGAGGAGGAGAGAGAGAGGAATGAATGAATGAGTAAGTGCAACGGAGAGGAGGAGGAGAGAGAGATGGAGGGAGAGGGGAGGGGGAGAGAGACGGAGTGAATGAGTAAGTGCAACGGAGAGGAGGAGGAGAGAGGATGGAGGGAGAGGGGGAGAGAGGAGAGAGACGGCGGGTGAATGAGTAAAGTGCAAGGGAGAGGAGGAGAGAGAGAGAGAGAGGAGGAGGGGAGAGAGGAGAGGAGGAGGAGAGACGGACGAAGAGAGGACAGGAGGAGAGAGATGGAGGGAGAGAGAGGAGAGGAGGAGGAGAGATGGAGGGAGAGGAGAGGAGGAGAGAAATGGAAGAGAGGGAGAGAGAGGAGAGGAGGAGAGAAGAGAGATGGAGGGAGAGAAGGAGGAGAGAGAGGAGAGGCGGAGAGAGGAGAGGAGGAGGAGAGATGGAGGGTTTCAAAGAAGAGGAAAGATGGAGGAGAAATGGAGAGATTCTAGTTTAAAGTACAGGAAGAGGAGAGATAGAAGAGAGATGGAGGGATTATTATTTAAAATGTCGGGGGAGACGGTTCATTTCACTCACACTCAGTTAAAATCATTATATTTAAGACTTTGCTGAAAAAAAATCACACTTTTCTCAGTTTGATGAAGATTTAAAATTTAACTTCCTGGTTTGAAATCATGACATCACTGTTACCGAGCAACCGGGTAAATATAAGAACATTTAGATGAAAAGTGAAGTCGGGTTCATTTGTCTCACTGTAAAAACCTGCACAGAATAATTTAAATGTGTTTGGACTGAAGGAAACTCTGCATTGGGACATTTATTGTATTTTAATGTTAATGATGAACTGATATAAGGTTTTATAATGATAAATCTGGCACAAATCATCTTTTCTTTTGTAAGATTCATGAATTTGTGCATGGTCCCTGACAAATAAAGGATAAAGAAAGAGAGAAGGACGTTTTAAACTGGTCCAAACTTCACACAGACACGATTATAGGACAAATCCACGACAGTTTCTGATATATTTGTGTTTGTCAGGTACAGCTGCGACTGCTCGGGCACAGACTTCACCGGAGAACACTGTGACACGCCCCTCCCCTCCTGCCTCTCTGAACCCTGCTTCAACAGCGCCCTCTGTCAGGACACTGCGGGGAACTACACCTGTCACTGCTGGGCTGGTGAGGACACGTCAGCAGAATCATCTCACGTTAAACATTTAACACGAGCATCAGGAGCATTTTTACACATTTCACAACCTCAGGAAACAAGGTTATACTTTTCAACTTCTTTTAGTGGTGAAATATATTTTAAGTAGATCATGATTTTACCAGAATACAAAAAAAAAAAAAAGATGTGAAATGTCTTAATAACAAAAACAGGTCCATCCACTTCCTGTTCAAACCTGCAGACGTGACTTTACATAAAATTATAAAACATAAAACAGATATAACAGAGATATAAGACAATATAAACCAGACGATATAAACTAATAACAATGATTTTTAATGAAAACTTCTATAACAGAAGTTTATAATGAAAGTCAGAAATAACATCAGATCTGGAGAAGGACTCGAATAGTTATCAGTGATGATGATGATGGATGATGATGATGATGATGATGATGAAAGGGCGCGGAGGGTGACCCACAGAGGGACATAGAAAAGATACATATTTATTATTTATTTATTCTTTTAAAATTTTATTTTATTTATTTATTTATTTTTTTACAACTGTTATTTTAATTTTTTTTTTGTTTTTTTATTACATATTCTGTGTGGTTTGTTTTGTTTTCTGGTCAACCTCTGCGCCCATATTATTGCTTTCCATTAATATTACTACTTATTATACTTACCATACTTAGCTATTATTTTTATTTTTAATTTATTTTTTTAGTTAATTAAATTAATGTATTTTATTTTTATATTTTTGTAAGTATTTGAATTAAATTAAAATTAAATTAAATTAAATTAAATTTAAATTAAATTATTTAATTTAATTTAATTTAATTAATTAATTAATTTAATTTAATTTAATTTAATTAATTTAATTTAATTTAATTAATTTAATTTAATTAATTTAATTAATTTAATTTAATTTAATTTAATTTAATTTAATTTAATTTAATTTAATATAATTAATCTCTATCCTTATCTCTTTTCTGTTTCAGGTTTTGAGGGGCGTCAGTGTGAGGTGGACATCCCTGAGTGCTCTAGCGCCCCCTGTCTGCACGGTGGCCGCTGTGTGGAGAGGTCCTGGCAGTCCTGTACGGCAGCGAGCCTCTGTTACCTTTGACCTTTGACCCACAGAACGCTGAGGGCTTCATCTGCAGCTGCCCCAATGGAACCAAAGGTCAACTCTGCTGCTCATCAAAGGGATTGTGTGAGGATTAAAGGGATTAGAATGTGTCTCTCATGTTTTGTTTCATTCACACATTTGTCTCTGATGCTCTGTTCCACCTTGTGATGTCATCAAGTGGTAGTTTTAGTGTTAACAGCTTCTTCTTTTTAGGATCAACTGAACTGCTTGAAAAACCTAGTTCACTAGTTCTAAGTTTCAAGTTCAGGTGAGGTCTCCATCAACTCTGGCTCCAATTCACTTTCTATTGAAAAACTGTGTCTCTCTCTCTCTGTCCCTGCTGCTGTCAGACTCTTTTTGGTCTTAAATTTTCATATTAACCCTCTACATGATCCTGGGGTTTTTATTTCACTATTGTGTCTGTGAAGAAAGAGACAGACAGAGAGACGGAGAGAGAAACTGAGAGAGAGACAGAGAGAGAGAGAGAGAGAGACGGAGAGAGAGAGAGACAATGAGAGAGACAGAAAGACAGGGAGAGAGAGAGAGACAGAAAGACAGGGAGAGAGAGAGACAGAAAGAGAGAGAGAGAGGGAGAGAGACAGAGAGACAAAAAGAGAGAGAGAGAGACAGGAATGAGAGAGAGAGAGAGAGAGAGAGAGAGAGAGACAGGGAGAGAGAGAGACAGGGAGAGAGACAGAAGAGACAGAGGAGAGAGAGAGAGAGAGAGAGAGAGAGAGAGAGAGAGAGAGAGATGGAGAGAGGCAGAGAGACAAAAAGAGAGAGAGAGAGGGAGAGAGAGAGAGACAGAAAGAGAGAGACAGAGAGAGACAGAAAGAGAGAGAGACAGAGAGAGACAGAGACAGAGAGACAGTGAGACAGAACGAGAGAGAAGGAGAGAGAGACAAAAAGACATGGAGAGAGATATGGAGAAAGATAAAGAGAGAGGGAGAGAGACAAACAGAGAGAGACAGTGAGACAGAAAGACAGAGAGAGAGAGACAGAAAAAGAGACATAGAGAGAGTGAGAGAAACTATTGTGTCTGTAAATCAACACATGAACATTAATAACAGACAAATCAGGTCCTTCTTTCCTCGATGTCGCTCCTGTTAGCGTTAGCAACAGGTTTGATTGACAGTGTTGCTAAGCGCCCGCTCCCTGCTAAACTAACAGTGCGGGTGGAAAGGGGCGTTACCTTCAACAGCCTCGCTCCTGATTGGCTCTTTAGTTGCTATGACTCTTGGTCAGAATTCCAAATATGGAACTCAGCTCCAGATTCGCCGCGATGAGCTTCTTTTGGAGCCGAACGCTGTCGTCACACTCACTCAGTCCACTTCTTTACACAGTCTGTGGTTCCGATACCGATTCTGATACTCTGCCAATACCCGATATCAACCGATACCAGTGTAAGGACAGAAAATGACTCTTATTTCCATAAAACACAGTAAAGTAAATACAGAACAGCTTCGTATGAGTAAAAGTTCTAACATTACGACACATTCTGAGCCAAAATCAAACTTTAAATACTCCTGTTACATCTAATTAAAGATCCAACCAGGAAATCGACTGAACCGATACCAGATCCAGCTAATTCTTCAGTATCGGCGCCTGTATTCGATCAGTATCGGTGCGTCTCTACTCGTGAGTGCAGTGTGGGTCAAATACATAGAGTTAAGTAATAGTTTCCATAGCTTTGGCCACGCCCCCTTTTTAGTCAACCAATCAAACTGCAGGAATTTGTTTTGTCAGCTACAGCCCTGCACAAAAAGACATGAAAACTTTACATCGGTCGACTGTATATCAGAAAACAGACAGATCAAAATCCCCGGTTTCACCTACCCCCTGTCCCCGCCCACATAGCTGTGACTGTTCGAAAAACTAGAGTCAGACACATAGGGTTAAAAATGTTAAATCTTAGACATTTTTCAAAGATAAAAACAGTGTAATTCCTCAATGAAAAGGCCGAGATGATCAGTTCTGCAGTTTATTTAATTACATTTTTGCACGTGCGCACACAAAGCTAATAACGCTTGGCTAACATCGTCATAATATCATACAGAAAGTGCTCTAAAGTGAACCAAATGTGAGTTAGCTGCTTACATAAGAGTTGATCCACAGGTTGCACGGGCCTGTGGACACAAACAGCCGGTCGCGCTGCACCGAGTCGCTAAGGTGGCTAAATAGCATTAAGCTAATCCCTCAAGATCTGCTTTGCCGGTCTCCTGACTTCAGCTATTCCACAGCGGCTGGAGCGGGCCAGGGCCACATACTGTCTCTGCCATGGTCCCGGGACACTCACTTTAATATGATGCTCACAGTCACGTCCAGGTGCGCCCGACTGGAACAGGAGACGCCATGATGAGGACCGCGGGACTGTGCATTCTGGGGATTGTGCTGTTCGGGACAGGTAACGGCGTAATTGGGTTTAGGTGTTAAGTAAGATGTGCGTATGTGAGAGAGGAGAGAGCTAACTGTTATATATGGAGTTTTAAGCAGGTTTTTTGTGTTTTTTCACTTTTAAATTCCATAAAAATGACCAGATACGAGTTCAAAGTGTTCAAATCAAATATAACTTTTACTGAAAACACTTGAGATGCTGATTTATTCTTAATTGCAAAAATATTGGACACATTTTTTATGTTATAATTTGATGTTTTGGGTCTCTAGATGTTTGTCCGATCAGAAAGCAGAATGAACTCTCTCGTTTGCGTTGCCAGGTCAAAGTTCAGTCCTGAAATCCAGCTGGTTAAAACCTAAAAAGCCTCTGTCTGATCTGAATCCTCACAGCGCCTCCGTCTTTAATCAGTGTTTCACAGGTTCAGACGTGAATGTAGGACTGTAAAAGTACTTTTAATTGTTAATTAGAGCCAGTTTTTGGTCATTAGTTTAGTCCCGGTGGTTTATATCTTGAAGTAGAAGTAACTCGTTTTCTTTTCTGTTACGATACGACAGATTTACAGCAACTTTTTAAAATTCTCTGGTTCGGGAAGCTGTTTTCCGACACAACCAGGGATGTCCAAACTGTGGCCCAGGGGCTTAATGTGGCCCTCACATCAGTTTGTATTGGCCCTTAGGCATTCTGCTGTATTTACTACTGCAAATTTAAGTAATTCTACCACTATAACCTCAAAAAACATCACCCTGCATTATGATACAGGCCGGAAATGAGTTTATTTTTGAGTTTGAGGTCGATGTTTGCGCAGGTAAGAGCAGAACGACCGGCTGATGTCATAAAGGGCGAACATGCCAAGAAAATACAGTACAGTCGTCCCTCGTTATATCGCGGTTCACCTTTCGTGGTCTTGCTGTTTCGCGGATGTTTTTGGTGTTGTTTTGCATGTTTTTTTTTACCTCATATGAACATGCATTGTGTTCTGCGTCCTGATTGGCTGAGGGACTGTAGACCATTGTGTTCTGTGTCCTGATTGGCTGAGGGACTGTAGACCATTGTGTTCTGTGTCCTGATTGGCTGAGGGACTGTAGACCATTGTGTTCTGCGTCCTGATTGGCTGAGGGACTGTAGACCATTGTCCATCAGTCTCCTCCGTGTCTCCTGTACAGTACAGAATGTGTCAGACAAATTTACATAAATGTTGGATCAGTGTGACTCTGAAGTGCTGTATGTTTGCAAGTTTTCTCCCCAACAAAACCCACAATGTCGATGAAACGTTCTGCACCGACAAAGGCACCGACGAAGGTTTGAACTTTGAGAGAGAAATGTGAGAAAATGTTAATGCCTGTGAGAGAAAAGTGTATAAAGTGTGTGGTGAGGGGTTTTACAGACAAGAAACAGAGAGAATAATTGTAAAAAATGAAGCTGCTACTTCGCAGATTTCGCCGATTGTGGGTTATTTTTAGAACTTAACCCCCTGAGATAAACGAGGGACCAGTGTCATGTTCCAACCCTTATAAAATGTCTGGAGGCTCGTTCATAAGTGACATGTAAAAGACGCCTCTCTGACGGTTCTGACCACAGATCTTTGACCCTCTACTTCTAAAATATTTGCAGATTTGGCCCTTGGTGAAATGTTTGGACACTTCTGGACTAAACAAAAACTCATTGTGTCGATACAGAGGCAGATTAACGAGCACCCGCCTCACAGCCACAGGGCCCGGGGTCTGGTTTGATTCCTGGTTTGATTCCTGGTTTGATTCTTGGTTTGATTCCTGGTTTGATTCTCGGTTTGATTCTTGGTTTGATTCCTGGTTTGATTCTTGGTTTGATTCTCGGTTTGATTCCTGGTTTGATTCCTGGTTTGGTTTGGGTGTTTTTGCTGTTAAAAATACTTTGAAAAGGGTCGCCTCTCCACAGATCTTACCTGTAAGTCGGCCTGGAGGTGTCAGCGGCTCGTCTCCATTGAAAAACAGTTGATTTAATGCCGTACTGTGGAATGTTCCTGTCCAAAGCAATAATATCTCTATAAAAGTGTGCACAGTGCAGCTTTAACCTTTACTGTTTATTGTTAATGTCTTGTTCCATTTAAACCTACTTATATTTTACCAGAGGAAGTGTCTGGGGTGGGGGAAGTCTGTGAGTTCATGCTTAGACTCCAGCCCCAGATAAGCAGAACAAAATGGATAAAATGGCTGTTTCACCTTGTATCTTTTCTGTTTCCAGGCTCTCTGTGCGAGGAGGTGCTCGACCAGTGCTCCCCCAGCCCATGTCAGAACGGCGGGACGTGCGAGGGCTTCGTGGGCGGGTACGTCTGCCACTGCCCCAAGCTCCTCCCCCCCGGCGGAGCGCTCTACGGGGGGCCCAACTGCGAGGAGAGGCTGGTGGGCTGCGAGGGACACAAGTGCCAGAACCACGGCACCTGCGCCCCCTTCCTCCTGGACGGGACCCACGGCTACACCTGCTCCTGCCCCGCGGGGTTCACCGGGCCCCTGTGCAAGACCCCCACCACCTTCTCCTTTGAGCGGAGGGGGTATCTACTCCTGCAGAGCCCGCTGGTCGAGACCGAAGTGTCTGTTAACGTCACGCTGAGCTTCAAAACTGTGCTGCCCAAGTAAGAACCAACATGCACTACACATACGTCGTAGTACTCATACTAAGAATAAGACTCGATACTCAAATCCCAGTCGTCCAGTAGGTTCATCGTAGTCCGTGGGTTTATATTAGTCTATGTGTCTTATATTTGTTCTGTTTCAGCTCAAAATCATTCTAAACATATTCAGGAAAGGTTCATTTTTGTCCTGTGAATGTGACTTTTTAGTATCGATTCCTGCTCAAATGAGGATCTAGTTTTGATAGTAGTTTTAGTATCGATTAGAAGCTGGTTCCTTGTATTAACATCCTTATATTAAAATATCAGACTAAGAGCAGTAGAGCTACAGGCTGTTTTTGCTGAAGCACGACTTCAGTTTGTGTTCAGTAATAATTTCCTGAGCAGCATCAACAGAATAAGACAAAAACTGTAGATTCTGAAGAGCAGTGGCTGAACGGGATCTTGTCTAAACCAAAGTTGTGAACATATATTTTAGAGTTTTATGTCAGAGTAAATTTGAGCAGGAGTCAAAGCTCGTTGAGGCTCAGCTGTGACAGGATCCTTCTCCTGGACGAAGACTCTGTGAGTTTTTCTCCAGCCCCTGAAGAAGAAAGACTCTGTGGTTCATGTGGAGCTGGAGAAGTGGAAAGTGAAGCTCGTTTTTTGTTGTTTTGTCCATTTTATGATGAGTTTATAAATCGTTTATTTGATGAAACGTTCCCCCGGTGCCCTGATATGTTCTGGTGTAAAGATGAAATACTGTAGATGTTTGAGTCTGATGTTTATGAGTCGCTTCATTTCTCTGTAAAACCTGGAGGAAGCAGCGGATGAGTTTGTTTAAATGAGTCTTGAGTATTTTTGACTGGCCTGTTGTATTTGATTGTATTTTGTTGGTGTTTTTTTGTATAAGACACGATAATAAAATAGAATCAATCAAGAATCTATCAATCAGCGAAGGCCTGGGGACAGATGTAGCTCTGATCACCGTCTTTCGGGCAAATTGGCAGCTGCACTTAAAAAGCTGCATGTTTTGCTTTTTTAAATTTACCTTTTAAAACATTTAGTGGCTCCTTTTGAGAATCTGCCTGAATAATCACTCACCTCGTCTCTATTTATTTTATTTTATTTTTTTATTTTATTTTATTTTATTTTATTTTTTATTTTATTTTATTTTATTTTATTTTTATTTTATTTTATTTTATTTTATTTTATTTTATTTTATTTATATTTTTATTTTATTTTATTTTATTTATTTTATTTTATTTATATTTATTTTATTTTATTTTATTTTATTTTATTTTTTTGATTTTATTTATTTTATTTTATTTTATTTTATTTTATTTATTTTATTTTATTTTTATTTTATTTTATTTTATTTTATTTTATTTTATTTTATTTTATTTTTTTATTTTATTTTATTTTATTTATATTTTATTTTATTTTTTTTTTATTTTATTTTATTTTTTTTATTTTATTTTATTTTATTTTTTTATTTTTTTTATTTTTATTTTATTTTATTTATTTTTTTATTTTTTTATTTTATTTTATTTTATTTTATTTTATTTTATTTTATTTTTATTTTTTTATTTTATTTTATTTTATTTTTTATTTTATTTATTTTTATTTTTTTATTTTATTTTATTTTTATTTTATTTTATTTTTTTTTACTGTCTTTTATTCTTATTCTTTAAATTTCTATTCTGTGGTATCTTTAACTAAGAGAATTTCCCCTCAGGGATCAATAAAAGTGATTCTGATTCTGATTCGACCTGCAGATCCAGACACATCCCAGTGAGTCTCATCTCATTTATGACCAGGCCTCATGTTCAGAACCTTCAGATTCACTCCCTGAGCTGCAGAGGCTGCACTAGCTCTGAGTCCTGACTGTCTGCAGGTGCTGGGGTTTAAGTAGAGACTCTTCAGATCAGAGAGAAGCATTTTAGGTTTAAAACTACTGGATTTCAGCTTTGAAACTGGCAACACAAACGAGAGAGTCATGTGAGGCTCATTCTGCTTCTGTTTGGAGAATCGTCTGGAACCAAAAAACACTAAATTATAACGTCCAATGTTTTTCTAATTAAGAATAAATCAGCTTTACAATTATTATCAGTAAAAGTTATATTTGATTTGAACGTTTACGTCGTATCTGGGGACAGTTTGATTATGTTTATGAAGCTAAAAATCTAAATATTAGCTTTGTTTCTTTACTAAATACATGTAAAACTGCTTTTATTTCAGTATTTAACCCGACCCCGTCCTCCTCCTCAGGGCCGTGCTGTTTCAGAGGAACAGTCACGGTTTGCTCCTCACTCTGACTCTCGTTTCCGGGCGACTCCGACTCACTCTAACCAAAGACTCTTCTGCTCCCGGACTTCCCGAATCCTCGTCGGAAAATCCCGTCCAGCTCCTGGATCTGCCCCAGAACGTGTCGGACGGACAGTGGCACTCTGTGGAGGCCACGCTCGGGAACTGGGTCCTCAGCCTCAAACTGCTGGACCTGCCCCGCAGCCACGGAGCTCAGACCTATCACAAGGTACGAATGTTCTGATGAAACACACACCAGGATTTACTCTGCTCAAAGCCTCTGCAATCACTGTGTAAACTCACACTAAAGATTCATGACAAGAAACCAGACACTGTCACACTGTCAGATCCTCCCAGTGTGGTTCTCTAAACTTCAATAATCTGCTAAAACATGCATCTTTTTACTATTTAAAATAAATCATGGTGCTGCTCGTCCTCAAAATCAAACCTAGTGTATTCTTCAGCGTATAATCTTTGCCCTTGTCTGTCTCACTTTTGCGTTCACTGCTAGAGAGTGCCCCCTGGTGGCCGTTAGCCGGTAAAAATCCATAAATTAGCCGCACTGTTGTATAAGCTGCAGGGTTCAGAGTGTGAGGGAAAAGTAGCGGCTTATAGTCTGAAATTGATAGTATTATAGTTACTTTTAATGAAATACTGGACAGACAAACACAAACACATGAAAATCTAAACGATAATGAGATCGGACCTAAGAGTTCTGCAGTTTTGAACAGAAAGTCAGTGGATCTTTGTAATATTAAGATGTTTTAATGGATATATTGAACAAAATGTAAAATAATGATCTACATATGTTGTAGCCAGGGCCGTCAACAGAAATCTGGGGGCCCGGGGCAAAAAGCCTCACATGGGCCCCCCTTTAATGTAAATGAATAGGAAGAGGGTCCAATTCTGGGCCCCTAAGACCCTGGGACACCGGGACAACAGACCCCCCCGTCTACTCCCCTGGATATAGTTTAATATTTTAAAAAAACACACAGAAAAAAGCCCAGTACATGTTCTACTACTTGATTCAAGCTCTTATGCAATTATTATACTATTAAAAACTTAATTTTTGCAGCATTTGACAGGTTTTCATGTTCTTCCAAATTATGTTTTTAGTTTGTTGGGACAGTACTATGGTCAATATTTATTATATTTTTACGTCATTGTGAAGAAAAGGTTAGAAAAAAGCTGAAAATCCCAGTATTTCTAAATTCCAGTCCACTTAAAAAACTAAATAAAGGTGTTGCCATTGATATTTATATTTATTTATTTTCTATTTGAATGAGATGAGTTTGGTTGCTAGGCAGATCTGCAGCCCGGCAACCAGGAAGTAAAATAATAAACTTAAACCCGTAAATTGTCAAACTAAGGAAAAGACACTCAAATACACTTTAACAAACACAGTTCTTTCTCATACTCTAACCTAAATAACAGAATCATCTTCCTCTCACCAGGTGGCGCCGGTGCAGATCCCCGCCCAGCCCGTGTCCCCGCCCCAGAGCACGTTCATCGGCGGGGTGGTGGAGGGTCCCGGGCGCGGCGCTGGTTTCGTGGGCTGTATGCGGGACGTCCTGGTGGACTGGCAGCTGGTGATCCCCGAGGAGTGGCTGAGTAACTCCGCGGTGAACGTGTCGCCCGGCTGCCATCACAGGGACCGGTGCCTGGACGCGCCGTGCCAGAACCGAGGAGAGTGCGTGAACCTGTGGCAGAGCTACCAGTGCGTCTGCGCCCGGCCCTACGAGGGGCACGACTGTGAGGAGGGTACGTGAACGGGGCGTAGAGTGGAAGAGGCGGAGTTAGTCAGTGTGACGTCACTAAATGAAGTGATAGCGGCGAATCTGGAGCCGAGTTTCATATTAGGAATTCTGACCATGAGTATCATAGCAACTAAAGAGCCAATCAGGAGCGAGGCTGTGGAAGGTAACGCCCCCTCCCGCCCACACCACTGGTTTAGCAGGGAGTGGGCTCTTAGCAACGCTGTCAATCAAACCTGTTGCTAACGCTAACAGGAGCGGGGAAAGAAGGACCTGATGTGTCTCTTTTTAATGTTCATATGTTGATTTACAAGCACAATAGTTTCTCTCTCTCTCACTCTCTCTTTCTCTCTCTCTCTGTTTGTCTCTCTCTCTTTCTCTTTCTCTCTCTCTGTCCTTCTCTCTCTACCTCTCTTTTTATTTCTCTCTCTTTCTCTCTTTTTCTCTGTATCTTTCTCTGTCTCTCTCTGTTTCTCTCTCCATCTCCCTTTCTCTCTTTCCCTCTCTCTCTGTCTCTCTCTCTGTTTGTCTCTCTCTGTCTCTCTCTGTTACTCTCTCTTTGTCTGTCTGTCTATCTCACTGTTTCTCTCTCTCACTCTGTCTCTCTCTCTGTTTTTCTGTCTTTGTCTTTGTGTCTCTCTGTCTCTCTCTGTTACTCTCTTTTTCTTTCTCTCTCTCTCTCTCTCTCTGTCTCTCTCTCTCTCTCTCTCTATTTTTCTGTCTTTGTGTCTCTCTGTCTCTCTCTGTTACTCTCTCTTTCTGTCTGTCTCTCTCTCTCTCTCTGTTTCTCTGTCTGTTTCTCTCTCTCTGTCTCTGTCTCTCTCTATATTTCTCTGTCTCTCTCTGTTTCTCTCTCCATCTCCCTTTCTCTCTTTCTCTCTCTCTCTCTGCCTCTCTCTCTCTCTGTTACTCTCTCTTTGTCTGTCTCTCTCACTGTTTCTCTCTCTCACTCTGTCTCTCTCTCTGTTTTTCTGTCTTTGTCTTTGTGTCTCTCTGTGTCTCTCTGTTACTCTCTCTTTCTGTCTCTCTCTCTCTGTTTCTCTGTCTGTTTCTCTCTCTCTGTCTCTCTCTCTGTCTCTCTCTCTCTCTCTCTCTCTCTCTCTCTCTCTGTCTCTCTCTTCACAGACACAGACGTGAAATAAAAACCCAGGATCATGTAGAGGGTGAATATGAACATTTAAGACCAACATGAGTCTGACAGCAGCAGGTACAGAGAGAGAGAGAGACACAGTTTTTCAATAGAAAGTGAATTGGAGCCAGAGCCAACCTGTTGTTAAATCTGACCTGATAAAAGGTTAAAAAGGACATTAAACCACAGCAACATGAGCCGCCCTCAGCTCCAGAGCAGAGTGAGCACTTTCCACTGATGTTATCCTACAGAGGGCCACTCCCAAGTACACACTGTACTACTGCAATACGAGTACTACTGCAACTAACACTGTACTACTGCACTGCAATACTACTGAGTACTACTGCAACTAACACTGTACTACTGCAATACGAGTACTACTGCAACTAACACTGTACTACTGCAATACAAGTACTACTGCAACTAACACTGTACTACTGCAACACGAGTACTACTGCAACTAACACTGTACTACTGCAATACGAGTACTACTGCATCTAACACTGTACTACTGCAATACGAGTACTACTGCAACTAACACTGTACTACTGCAATACAAGTACTACTGCAACTAACACTGTACTACTGCAATACGAGTACTACTGCAACTAACACTGTGTACTACTGCAATACGAGTACTACTGCAACTAACACTGTACTACTGCAAGTACTACGAGTACTAACACTGCAACTAACACTGTACTACTGCAACACGAGTACTACTGCAACTAACACTGTACTACTGCAATACGAGTACTACTGCAACTAACACTGTACTACTGCAACACTGAGTACTACACGAGTACTACTGCAACTAACACTGTACTACTGCAATACGAGTACTACTGCAACTAACACTGTACTACTGCAATACGAGTACTACTGCAACTAACACTGTACTACTGCAACACGAGTACTACTGCAACTAACACTGTACTACTGCAACACGAGTACTACTGCAACTAACACTGTACTACTGCAATACGAGTACTACTGCAACTAACACTGTACTACTGCAATACGAGTACTACTGCAACTAACACTGTACTACTGCAATACGAGTACTACAGCGACTAACACTGTACTACTGCAATACGAGTACTACTGCAACTAACACTGTACTACTGCAATACGAGTACTACTGCAACTAACACTGTACTACTGCAACACGAGTACTACTGCAACTAACGCTGTACTACTGCAATACGAGTACTACTGCAACTAACACTGTACTACTGCAATATGAGTACTACAGAGACTAACACTATACTACAGAGACTAACACGAGTACTACAGCGACTAACATGAGTACTACAGCGACTAACAGGAGTACTACTGCAACTAACACTGTACTACTGCAACTAACATGAGTAGCACAGCGACTAATACTGTACTACTGCAACTAACATAGTACTACAACAACTAACACTGTACTACTGCAGCTAACACTGTACTACAACAACTAACACTGTACTACAGCGACTAACACGAGTACTACTGCAACTAACAGGAGTACTACTGCAACTAACACTGTACTACTGCAACTAACACTGTACTACTGCAACTAACACTGTACTACTGCAACTAACATAGTACTACAACAACTAACAATGTACTACTGCGACTAACATGACTACTACAGCAACTAACAGGAGTACTATCGCAACTAACACTGTACAGCAGCAACTAACAGTGTACTACTGCAATACGAGTACTACTGCAACTAACATGAGTACTACAGCAACAAACACTCGTAGTAGTGTTTTGTTTCGTTCTGAGTTATATTCGCCTGTACCTCTGCACACATCTCCCACTTCAGTTTTACTTTGCTGCTTTACGCTGCTTCACTCCTCAGTGGGACCTCAGAAAATTCCTGATTTCACCTTCCCCCTATCCCCGCCCACAGCCCTGTACTTGTGTTTATTAAAAAACTTCAGACTCTGGGTCATACATATGTAGAGGTAAAAATATCGCAACTTTTCAAATAAAAACAGACAAATGACGGTGGAATAATGAGAGAGACTTGGCCTGTGAGTTCTGCACTGGACCTTTTTCGATTATTAAGCCATTTTAATTAATATATTGTGTTTTACAATGAATAAAACTTATAAATAATGATCTACATATGTTATAGCCAGGGCCATCGACAGACATTTTGGGGGCCCAGGGCAAGAAGCCTCACATGGGCCCCCCTCTAATATAAATGAATAGGAAGACAGTACAATATGGGGCCCCTAAAGCCCTGGGACGCCGGGAAACTGACCCTTTCCCCCCGTCCCGTCTACGCCCCTGGATATAGTTTAATACCAAAAAAAAAAAAAAGAAAAAAAAAAAAAGTTTCGTATATCTTTAAAACTTCAAACTCATGTTGTGTTTGACTTTTCCAGAGCATGTGACGGCGCGATTCGGACACGAGGACTCCCAAAGCTTCGCCGCTTTCACCATCACAGACGACATCGCGGATCACCTCACCATCTCCCTCTTCCTCCGCACCCGCAAGTCACACTGCCTCCTGCTGGCCCTGTCCCGTAACTACACCCTGTACTTCACCGTGTGGCTGCAGGACGGCCGCGTCCTGCTCCAGCTCCGCTCTTTTGGCGTCATCAAGTCTAAAAACGCCATAAACGACGGAGAAGTGCATTTTGTCAATCTCGAACTGACCAATGGGACGGTGATTCTGTTCGTACAAGGTGAAAAACAAGGATATGTGGAGGTTAACGCTGTGGAAATCCAAGATGGAGACACGGTTTACGTGGGGGGGCTTTCGGAGAGCCAGGATTCGAGCGTTTTCGGTGGGAATTTGAAAGGTTGTGTTCAGGATCTGCGCATAAACGAAAAGAGGCTGCTGTTTTTCGGTTTGGATACTTCAGTGGGATCGTACCCTCTGCTCCACCTGGAAAATGTGACGGCGGGATGCACCAGGGACGATAAGTGCAGCGTGAGTAATGCCACAGACGAACACCAGGGGGGGTCTAATCTCTGGAGCGTATCCGTCTAATGCCTGATCGGTTTTAGAGATCGATGTGTTTGTTTCATGTCCGATACTGATAGCGTAGAAGACTTTTATTAACATTTCCTTGAAGAAAATGAATCAGAAAAATCAGAAACAAAACACAAGTTCAAACATAATCAATTTTGGGATTAAATGTTCAGTAACACAACTCCATGACTTATTATTGCCTTTATTATAATGATCTTTAAACGTTTTAGCAGCTCAGCAATAAAATCCTAATTTTGTCTGTTCTGATGTTGTTTCCTCGTCACAAACCGACCTGGAGTTGTGTTTTTTTGTTTCATTCTCACATGTTTAACTCACAAAACCTGCAGATTTAGGCTGAGTTCTTCTCTCAAACTGAAAACACTCTGTTCCACCTTGTGATGTCATCATGTGGTGATACAGGAAGTGCTCCACTGTGTTTTTAAACTCCACCTCTTCACTAGAATCATCTGGATCATAATCCTTTCTCCTCTTTTTATTAGCTACTTTCTTCCATCTCTTTCTTTTTTATTAACTCCCTTTCTCTTCTTCTATCACTCTCTCCATTTCTCTCATTATCCCTCCTTTCCTCTTCCATCCCTCTCTTTCTCTCTCCCTCTCCCTTTTTCTCTGTCTTTCCCTCTCTTATTCCCTCTCTCTCCTCTCTCTTTTTCTCCCTCTCTCTTTCATTACTCTTTCTCCCTCTCTCTAGCTTTCTCCATCTCTCTCTCTTTCTCTCTCCGTCACTCTTTCACTCTTTTTGTCTTTTTCTCCCACTCTCTCCCTTTTTCTTCCTTTCTCTTTCTCTCCCTCCCTCTCCCCATCCCTCTCGCTCTCGCATTACTCTTTCTTCCTCTCTCTGTCCTCTTCCATCCCTCTCTCCAGCTTTCTCGCTCTCTCCCTCTTTCTCTATCTTTCTCTTTTTCTCTCTGAATCTTTCCCTCTCTTTTTTCTCCCTCTCCTCCCGCTCTCTCTCTCTCATCACCCTTTCTTTCCTCCCCCTTTTCTTCTCTAGATTCATTTGGATCATTTCATCTCGACTGAACTAAAGTTAAAATGAAGCTGTTCACTTGAAAACTACCACTTGATGACATCACAAGGTGGAGCAGAGCATTTTGAGCTTTAGAGATGTTACAGACTCATAATAAAGTGTGACTCAAACATGTGAATGAAACAAACACAAGTCCAGGTCTGTTTTTGGAAACATTAGAACTGGGATTAAAGCTACAATAGTCAGTTTTGTGTAATATAGCAGCTTTAACGAGCTTAAAACTTAGAAAACATTTACTCAAGTCGGGAGGAGGTGAGGAGAGAGGGAGGAGAGAGGGGAGGAGAGAGGACGAAGAGGAGGTGAGGAGGAGAGGAGGAGGAGGAGAGAGGGAGAGAGAGGAGAGGAGGAGAGAGAGGGAGGAGGTGAGGAGGAGAGGGAGGAGAGAGAGGGAGAGGGAGGAGAGAGGAGAGAGGGGAGGAGAGAGGGAGGAGTGAGGAAGAGAGGGAGGAGGAAGAGAGAGAGAGGAGGAGGGAGAGAAGAGAGGAGGAAGAGAGGGGGGAGGTGAGGGAGAGGGAGGGAGAGAGAGAGGAGAGACAGAGGGGGGAGGGGAGGAGAGAGGGAGAGGAGAGTGAAGACAGAGGGAGAGGAGGAGAGAGAGAGGAGAGGAGGATGGAGAGGAGGAGAGGAGGAGAGAGGAAGGAGAGGAGGGAGGGGAGGAGAGGAGGAGAGAGAGGGGCGGAGGTGAGGGAGGAGAGGGAGGAGGAAGAGAGAGGGAGGAGGTGTGGAGAGAGAGACTGAGGGAGGAGAGAGGGAGGAGTGAGGACAGAGGGGGGAGGAGAGAGAGAGAGAGGTGAGGACAGAGAGGGAGGAGAGAAGAGGAGAGAGGGGAGTGAGGAGAGAGGGAGGTGAGGAGAGGGAGGGAGGAGAGGAGGAGAGAGGGAGGAGGTGAGGAGAGAGAGGAGAGGAGGATAGAGGGAGGAGGTGAGGAGGATAGAGGGAGGAGGTGAGGAGAGAGAGAGGAGAGGAGGATAGAGGGAGGAGGTGAGGAGAGAGAGAGGAGGTGAGGAGAGAGAGATGAGGAGGAGAGAGGGAGGAGAGGAGGAGAGAGGGAGGAGGTGAGGAGAGAGGGAGGAGGTGAGGAGAGAGGAGGACTTGAGGAGAAATGACCTGCTACATAATTCCATATCTCTTACTTCATATATTTGATGTCGTCTGTGTGTTTTATAAAATGTAGTAGAACAAAGATAAAGACACAGGATGAGACGCTGAGTCGTCTGTGACATCAACCATCTACAGACACAGAGGTCAGCGTCTCTTATCTGGCAACCCAAACCATAACCATAGCTCTAACCGTGACCCATAGACTTTCTGTGTAAAAACCGTGGCCCCTCTCTCTGTAACTGCTGCTGTCAGACTCGTCATCAGGCGTCTTCTTCTTTCCTCGAGGTCACTAGCGTTAGCAACAGCTTTGATTGACAGCGTTGCTAAGCGCCCGCTCCCTGCTAAACCAGCGGTGCGGGCTAGAAGGGGCGTTACCTTCAAAAGCCTCGCTCTGGATTGGCTCTTTGGTTGCTACGATACTCACAGTCAGAACTTGTGCGACGTCACGCTCCCTCAGTCCACGTCTTTTCACGGTCCACGCCGTCACCGTGACCTCGCGTCAGTCTGTGTGCATCGTCCCTGACCGTCCTCCCTCTCTCTCCCTCAGTCGAACCCGTGTCTGAACGGCGGGATGTGCTTCTCCGAGTGGGACGACTTCAGCTGCTCCTGCCCCCCCAGCACCTCGGGGCGACGCTGCGAGGAGGTGCGCTGGTGTGAGCTCGCACCCTGCCCCCTAGAGGCCGAGTGCAGGGTGCTCAGCCACGGATATGAATGTGAGTAAAACTGAAATATACAAAAAAAACCTGCAAATATAAACTCATGAATCGTGTGTTTGCACCAGTTCAACAGGTTTATAGCATCATGGTTGTAACATAATATATATTTTTCATTTTGCATTGGATTTGCACGGAAAAAAACATATCAACGGGCTCGCATCTCCACAAACCTGACTTTTATTTAGCCTGGTGGAAGGTCTGGTCCTGCTTGTTTCCATGGAGATGATTTTTCCTCGCTCTAATGTTCCACAGTACGGCATAAAACTGATCTATTTCCATGGAGACTGTCCCAAAGTATGGCTCTGTTTCCAAGGAGTCATGCAGGTGATGTACAACCTGCAGAAAGTTACATATTGAAGCTTTAAAAATAGGTTAAATTTGTCTTTTCTGAGTTGTTCCATGTATTACTGCTGTATATGTTTAAATTCGGTCGTCTCTGTAGATTAAACCTGTCACTTACACTTCCGCATAAACCCGTTCGGAGCCGTTAATCCGTGTCTGTTACTTAAAGCTCTATCCTGGTGTTTTCCTGGTGTTTGTTGTGTAAATTTCACAGATGATGTAATGCTTGGCCCTGACCTGGAGCTGTAGTTTGTGACACAGATCGAGCAGAGGCTGATCCTTTTCACCGGGATTATAACGACACCACACACCGCCATGTGTCACAGCGCCTCCTGCAGTGTGATAAACGCTTTACATCTGTTACATCGCGTCGTTTTGTACTGACTTTTGAAACAGAACTAAGAAGAAGTTTTGTAATTTGTACTAAACTCTCAGGCAAAGTGATACTGTGTGAAGGCAAACTGTATTAAAGTACAGTATTAACATCAGAGACTGTAGATATAAATGGACATGGCTAATGTGCTAGCTGTCACGTGCTAGCGCCATCAACTCTGGCTCCAATTCACTTTCTATTGAAAATCGTCTCTCCTCTCTCTGCACCTGCTGCTGTCAGACTCGTCATTTTGGTCTTAAATGTTCGTATTAACCCTCTACATGATCCCGGGCTTCAGTTTTTTTAATTATTTTGCGGGTTTTTTAAATTTATTTTTAATTTTTGTTTTTATTATTATTTTTTGTTATTTAAAGTTGTTTTTTGTTTTTTTGTTATTTTGAATTTATATTTTTTAAATTATTATTTTGAGTTTATTTTTTGAGTTATTTTGAATTTGTTTAGATTTTGTATTTATTTATTTTAGTTTATTTTTTTGTATTTTGGAAAACTGTGTCCCCTCTCTTTGTACCTGCTGATGTCAGACTCGTCATTTTAGTCTTAAACGTTCGTATTAACCCTCTACATGATCCTGCCGTTTTTATTTCACTCCCGTCAGCGTTAGCAACAGGTTTGATTGACAGTGTTGCTAAGCAGCCGCTACCTGCTAAAAAAGAGGCATTGTATTCTTCATGAATTTAGAGCTTTTTATACGGGCGACTTTGTGGATTCATTTTATATGTCATAAAGGGCGTTCAGGGAAACCCTTGCGGCCCCCCACAGTGGGAGATGTGGGGTTTTTATTATTTCACTCCCGTCAGCGTTAGCAACAGGTTTGATTGACAGTGTTGCTAAGTCGGCCCGCTAGCTGCTAAAAAAGAGGCTTTATTTTACTTCCATGTTTTATGAAAAACGGGCTTTTGTTCAATCGGTGGATTCACCTTTTAGGACATCACTGTTGGCTTTTCGAAATTAAGAGCTTTAAGAGCTGGGTTCATTTTTTTGGATTCCCCAATTACGTCAAAAAGGCAGTGTAATTAAACAGGGAAATCTGCCTCTTGCGCCCCATGTGGGAGTTTGACGTCATTACATTCTAGGATCTGAAAACCTCCAATCGGCCAAAAACTGCACTTTATCCATGTTGTGACGCCTTTAGCTTTCTCAGAGTTGTGTTTTGAGCAGCTGATTTGTGTTTGAGTAATCCTGTATCCTTCTGAATTTGAAGCACAAAATTTCAGTTTGCACCTTCCCCATAACTCCGCCCACTTCTCTGAACTTACATCATATTTAAAGGTGCTACATTACACAAAACTGACTCTTGTAGCTTTAAGTCCTGTTCTGATGCTGTCATTTTGGCCTTAAATTATCGTATTAAACCTCTACTTAGTCACCATGCCTAATATGAATGTGGTGTGAGTGTTGGTGGTGGTCAGACGTTGGCAATGGTGCAGATTAGCAGCCTCGTTTTTATCTATTTGTCCCAGGGCAGCTGTGGCTACCATAGTAACTTACCCCCGCAGAGTGTGGAGTGAATGAATTAATGCATTTTGAAAAGTTGTCTACATAAATCCAACGCTTTATTATCTTTATTATGTCTCTGGACTGGCCTGGGAACGTCCCACTGGAAGAGCTGGAGGAAGTGTCTGGGGAGGGAGAGGTCAATAAAATGCTGTGATGTCATCTGAAACCCAGCTATACTTTCCTCTTTTTCAGGCTACTCCAACGCGACCTTCCTGAACGACTCCACTGTCCTGATTTATCGAGGAAATGGTCAAATCCTCCGCAACATCACCAACCTCTCCTTAAACCTGCGCACGCGAAAACGCAACGCCGCCATCCTCCACGCCGAAGACACCTCCTCCTTCATCACCCTATCCGTCCAGGAGGGATATCTCTGCTTAGAACTTCGGAGCCCCTCTGGAGACAAGATGGCCGACAGCAGAGAAGATCGGCGAGTATCTACTGTCAGTATAAGCAGTCGGCGGGTGGTTAGCGACGGCGAATGGCACAATGTTCACCTGTTTATGGCGACGCCCTGGACCCAAACCTCTCGCTGGACTTTAGTTTTGGACGAGGAGATAGAAGAGGCGAGTACTTCCAAAACTCAAGCCGGAAACCTGGATTTTTTGCGGAAAAACATTGACATTTTCCTAGGCGGGCTGGCTCCAGACGCCGGGTGGTCTCTGGCTGGTTGTCTTAGCACCGTGGAGCTAGGAGGCATCGCGTTGCCTTACATCACCCCAGCCGACGTCAACCTACCCCGGCTGCAGCTCGACCAGTTCGCCCTGACCTCCCAGAATGCACCTGTGCTCGGTTGCGGCGGCGCCTCCGTGTGCGAGCCCAATCCCTGCCTGAACGGAGGCCAGTGTCAGGATTTGTTTAACTGGTTTAACTGCAGCTGCGTCGCGGGGTGGGCCGGGCGACGTTGCGACCTCTTCGTGAACGCCTGCGCCTCGGACCCCTGTCGCCACGGTAACTGCACGGCGCGGGGGTTGTCGTACGAGTGCTCGTGCGACTGGGGGTTTGCGGGTTTGGACTGTGAGGAGGAGGTGGACGTGTGCGAGAACCATCTGTGCGCCAACGGAGGGACGTGTCTCCATGGGCCCACGACCTACTCCTGCCTCTGTCCCGACAACTACACGGGACAGTTCTGCAGGTAACGCTCACCTCCAGCAATTTATGTGTTAAAGCACTACTACGTCACTTTTTTTTCCTCATTAAAAGTCATGTTAAGTCCCTGTGATGGTTAAAGGTGCTATACAGGGCGGCCCAAAAGTCACTGACACTTTTAAATCTTCAGTAGCTCCTTTAATTCTTAAGTTAAACTCACCAAATTTTAGCCGTAGATAAACTGAACCTTCCCAGATTTTTGTCAGTATAAACGGTTATAATTGTTCACTTAAACTTGAACTTATCACGACTTAAACTAGAGGAAGTAAAAGGCTCTGAACAACCAGATGAACCTCACTGTGACATGTTTTATCACCTCCTCCTCCTCTCTCCTCCTCTCCTTCTCATCTCCTCCTCTCCTCCTCCTCTCTCCTTATCTCCTCTCTCCTCCTCTCCTCCTCCTCTCTGTCTCTCTCCTCCTCTCTCCTCTCCTCCTCCTCTCTCCTCCTCCCTCCTCCTCTCTCCTCTCTCCTCCTCTCTCCCCCTCTCTCCTCTATCCTCTTCTTTCCTTCTCTCTCCTCCTCTCTCCCCCTTTCCCACCTCTCTCTTTCTCTTTGCTTCTCTCTCCTCCTCCTCTTTCCTCCTCTCTCCTTCTCTCTCTCTCCTCTCCCCTCCTCTCTCCTGTCTCCACCTCTCTCCTCCTCTTCTCTCCTCTTTCCTCCTGTTTTTTTTGGGGTTTTTTTTTGAGTGTTTTCCTCTTTTCCCTTCGCTCTATTCTGAGTGTATAAAGCTCTTTGGAAACATAAACTGTTTACCCAGATGCAGCAGAGGAGGAGGAGGAGGGAGAGGAGGAGGAGAGGAGGAGAGGAGCAGACACATGAGTAAAACCCTGCAGCTTCCTTCAGACACAGCCTCGTCTCTGCTCCTTTGCTCTCCTCACACAGCAGGAGAACGCCTCCAACTATTTACCCCAAAAACTCACCTTTTTAACTTTTTTTTTTTTTTTTTTTTTTTTTTTCCGGAGCTGAGCACGTCTCCGTCTCCATCACAAACACCTCAGTTTTCAGTCGCGTTTCTGCGTCTTTGTCTAACTGCTCTTTGCTCTCTCTGCAGCGAGCGCATAAGAGAGATACCCTGGTACATGATTGTCAAAACTGTGTAAGTACTTTTTGGTTTTTTTTTGTTTCGTTTTTAGAAATGTGTCTCTCAAGTGTCATCTCGACTTTTGGTGGAACAAAATGCCAAACAAAGCTAATATTATCCCCGGCTCCGAGGTGTTTGCTCTGCTCTGACTGACAGCTGCGCTTTACAGTGTCTAACCCAAATACGAGAGGGAAACGGGGCCTAACTGCAAATTAAAGGGGAAGTCGCACACGAATTAAAGGGGATGTGTGACGGGCGGGTTTGTGCAGTGGCGGAGTTTCAGATTGTAGCGTTTGGTCGATGTCGGTGTGTGATCCTCGTTCGTCCGGGTTTAATTTGACGTTCGACCCAACGTAAGTTCACGTGTCCAGTGAGGGAAAAGGCCTGGCTCAAGGGCACAGCGGCAGAGTTCACCTGTGAGAGCTGGAGTCACACCGACAACCGACAACCCGCCAAACCGACGACCCGCCAAACCGACGACCCGCCAAACCGACGACCCGCCAAACCCTCGCCCCAGTGACAGAAAAGATGATGATTGTTCATGATTTATACAGCGGAAGTTTTACTATGACACTATGAAATTAAAGGATGTTTTCTCTCCTCTCCTCTCTCCTCCTTTCTCCTCCTCTCTTGTCCTCTATCCTCCTCTGTTCTCCTTTCTCCTCTTTTCTCTCTCTCTCCTTCCCCTCTCTCCCCAACTCTCCTCTTCTCCTCCTCTTCTCTCTCCCTCTCCTCTCTCCTCCTCTCTCCTCCTCTCCCCTCTCTCCTCCTCTCCCCCTCTCTCCTCCCTCTCCCCCCTCTCTCTCCCCTTTCTCCCCCTCTCTCCTCTCCCTCTCTCCTCCTCCTCTCCCCCTCTCCTCCTCTCCTCCTCTCTCCCCCCCGCTCCCCTCTCCTCCTCCTCTCTCCTCCCCTCTCCCCTCTCTCTCCTCCTCTCTCCCCTCCTCCTCTCTCTCTCTCCCCTCTCTCTCTCTCCTCCTCTCTCCTCCTCTCTCCCCCTCTCCCCCCTCCTCCTCCTCTTCCTCCTCCTCTCTCCTCTCCCCCCTCTCTCTCCCCCTCTCTCCTCCTCTCCTCTCCTCCTCTCCCTCCTCTCTCCTCCTCTCCCCCTCTCTCTCCTCCTCCCTCTCTCCTCCCCCCTCTCTCCCCCTTTCTCCCCCTCCTCCTCCTCTCTCCTCCTCTCTCTCCCCCTCTCCCTCTCTCCTCTCCTCCCCCTCTCCCCTCCCTCTCCTCCTCCCTCCTCTCTCTCCCTCTCCCTCCTCTCTCCTCCTCTCTCCTCCTCCTCTCTCCTCTCTCCCTCCTCCTCTCCTCCTCTCTCCTCCTCCTCTCTCCCCCTCTCTCCTCCTCTCTCCTCTCTCCTCCCCCCCCTCTCCTCCTCTCTCCTCCTCTCTCTCCTCTCCTCTCTCCCCCTCTCTCCCCCTCTTCCTCCTCTCCCTCTCCTCCTCTCCTCCCTCTCTCTCCTCCTCTCTCCTCCCTCTCCCCTCTCCTCCCTCTCTCCTCCTCTCTCCTCTCCTCCTCTCCTCTCCCCCCCCCCCCCCCCTCTCTCCCCCTTTCTCCCCCTCTCTCCCCCTCTTCCTCCTCTCTCCCCCTCTCTCCTCCCCTCTCCCCCTCTCTCCTCCTCCTCCTCCTCCTCTCTCCCTCCCCCCCCTTTCTCCTCCTCCTCCTCCTCAGTCCTAACTGCCGGTGTCTGTTTGTGGCGACAGCCTGAGGAACTACACGTGTTTTAATGGAGAAACTGCACAGAGAGAGACCTGTCATGTGACTGTCCTCCAGGCTTCACCGGACACAGGTCAAACTCACACTTTTATTTTCATGTTTAGAACGACGAGAATAAAGGTTTTTATTTCACTTTTGTGTCTGAAACTCAACACATGAACATTAATAACAGACAAATCAGGTCCTTCTTTCCTCGACGTCGCTCCTGCTAGCGTTAGCAACAGGTTTGATTGACAGCGTTGCTAAGCGCCCGCTCCCTGCTAAACCAGTGGTGCAGGTGTTAAGGGGCGTTACCTTCAACATCCTCGCTCCTGATTGGCTCTTTTTGTTGCTATGATACGTTTAGCTCCAGATTAGCCGCTGTACCTGCTCCAGCCTCGATGAGCCTCATGTGGAGCTGTGGGTGGCGTCACACTCACTCAGTCACGTTTTTACACCGTCTGTGGGGTAACTCCTGAGTCCTGTGCTGATGTTACTCACGAGAGGATTCACAAAGTCTAGAGCGGGGCTGTCCAAACTACGGCCCCGGGGCCAAATGCGGCCCTCAGACTAATTTTTGTTGGCCCTCACGCCTCCTCTTAAACTGGCCCGATTGATCAAGAAGTATTTTTTACTACAAATTAAAGAGATTCTACTTCTATAACCTGAAAAACATCACATTTCATTGTGACACAGACCTAAAAATCATCTTCTAAGTCTTTTTAAAGGCACAACGTCAAACCTGCATCGTTTAAATTGCTGTTTCGACACTGGTCTGAGGCCCTCTGCTTCAAATATGTGTCAGTATGTGGCCCTCGGTGAAAGAAGTTTGGACACCGCTGGTCCAGAGTGAATGGGCCCAAATATATACAGTATATTTAAATATATACAGTATATATTATTAAAGGTCCATGTGACTCTGTTTTCTGATCTGTTCTAAAGTCGTTTCCTCGTCACAAACAGACCTGGAGTTGTGTTTTTTTGTTTCATTCTCACATGTTTAACACACAAAAACTGCAGATTTAAGCTTCTAAGTTCTTCTCTCAAACTGAAAACACTCTGTTCCACCTTGTGATGTCATCATGTGGTAATACAGGAAGTGCTCCACTGTGTTTTTAAACTCCACACACCTTCATTAATATCATTTCAATTATTTCACCTCCTGGAATTGCCAATATCCACAAAACCAAATGTAAAATGTCGCTGTTAACTTGAAAACTACCACTTCATGACATCACAAGGTGGAACAGAGCATTTTGACAGACAGACTAATAATAAAATGTTACTCAAACATGTCTGAATGAAACAAAACACAACTTCAGGTCTGTTTTTGAGGAGAGAACAGTGTTAGAACATGGATTAAACCTCACAAGAGTCAGTTTTGCGTCATATTGGATCTTTACATATGTTTTTAGCTAAGCCCCGCCCCCTCATGTGCGTCCACAGGTGCGAGCAGGAGCTGGACGAATGCCGGTCCAACCCGTGTCTGAACGGAGGCTACTGCAGGAACCTCATAAACAGATTCTCGTGCGTGTGCGACATGAGCTACGCCGGCGACGTCTGCGAGATCGACGTAAGCGACATTTACTTTTACGTGGCTCTGCTCCTGTGGCAGAACCTGTTCCAGCTGCTGTCCTACCTCATCCTCAGACTGGACGACGAGCCCGAGGTGGACTGGGGCGAGGCCGACTGACGGGGGCTGGGCTGGTCGCTACGGTTACACGCACTCTGAGGGGACAAAGAAAGTCACACTACGTCACTTTTATTTATCGATTTGATTCAGGACGCTGCGTTAAAGAGCCTGTAGTGCACAATTGTCTGATTTCTCTGCTCTAATGTTGTTTCCTCGTCACAAACAGACCTGGAGTTGTGTTTTTTTTGTCTCATTCTCACACAAACTTCACTTTCTCAAACTGAAAACACTCTGTTCCACGTTGTGATGTCATTAAGTGGTGATACAGGAAGTGTTAGCCTCGCTGAAACTGCTTCTTTTCTCGATGCAGCAGCAGATTCTGGAGAGTCTCTGTGGAAATCTCAACTGAACAAAGGTTAAAACAAGAATATTCAAAAATAAATGCAACAGGTTTTTTCTAGAGTGGTTCAGATGAGGCTCAAACAGCTCAACTTTGAAACATCTGCTACAAATCATCTTTTTCTGGTATAAATCATATTTTCTTTTGTAAGATTAATTAATTTATACATGGTCCCTGACAAATAAATAAATAAATAAATATGTAGATAAAGAAAAAAAAAAAATACAGAAAAAATACGGAAAGAACCAAAGAAAAAAAGAACCAAACAATCAAAGAAAGAACCAAAGAAAGAAAGAAAGAAAGAAAGAAAAGAAAGAAAGAAAGAAAGAAAGAACCAAAGAAAGATAGAAAGAACCAAAGAAAGAACAAAAGAAAGAACCAAAGAGAGAAAGATAGACAGAAAGAACCAAAGAAAGAAAGACAGAACCAAAGACAGAAAGAACCAAAGAAAGAACCAAAGAAAGAAAAAAAAAGAAAGAAAGAAGGAACCAAAGAAAGAAAGAAAGACAGAAAGAACCAACGAAAGAAAGAACCAAAGAAAGAACCAAAGAAAGAACCAAAGAAAGAAAGAAGGAACCAAAGAAAGAAAGAAAGAAAGAACCAACCCCTACATGACATCACAGGGTGAAATGGAGCATTTTCCGTTTTTGAGGACGGCAGAATCCTCCAGTGTGACTCAAACATGTGAATGAAACAAAACACAGCTCCAGTTTTTTTTGTTTTTTTGTTCTTTTTTTGAGGAGGAAACAACATTAGAACTCAGCCAAAAGCTCCAGAGTCGGTTTTTCGTCATATCGGACCTTTGATCAATAGCGAGCAGCTTCAACATAAACAGGCCGGAGTTAGCGCCGTTAGCTTGATTTCATTCGTCTCTTTTACGGTAGAAGGTTTACGCCGCGGCTTTCGTCTCCGTGGCGATGTTAATGCTTTGTCTGGAATGTCGTAACTGCTGCAGATTTCAGCTCTTGTGATTGTTTTATTCTCGTTTTTGTCCTGCTTTGGGTTAGTTCTGTGTTTAGATCTTCCCAAGTCGCGCCAACGTCCCATTTTGGATCAGATCTTGGTGTGAAAACCGAAAAAAACGGCATTAAACGGCATTAAACCTATAAATTTAATATTTATTCAATTCTAGATACTTATATTGCTAAAAAAACTCCACAACATTCTTACTGTGAGTGGATCGCCTCTCCACGGATCTGACCTGCAAGTTTAACGCCGTATTGCGGAACATTCCAGACAAAGAGGTAAAGTTAATGTTACAGAAAAGTGACAATTTAAACAAAAAAAAATCAAACGATGAACATACCTGGAGACGGCAGACGGTGGACGATGGACGATGGCGACTCCTGGAGAAATAATCAGACTCTAATCGGACGTTGGGCGTAATCGGAGGCGTGTAACCGTGGCGACTGTGAGGAGGTGGGATCTGTGCCTTATGATGATCATGAATGTCAATGAAAGCACTTTATTACACAGATAAAGGGAAACTGAGCTACATGTGCTACACGACAGTCATTCTGCTCATATCAGCTCCCAAAACACAGTCTATGGGATTTTTGGAGATTTTTGGAGATTTTGGAGATTTTTTGGAGATTTTTGGAGATTTTTGGAGATTTTTGGAGATTTTTGGATCACTTGAACCATCCTCCCGACTTTACAAACATGAATTTGTTCTTAAAGGGGAGGTATTTTACTTCTCTGGGGTATTAGCCGCTAACACGTCACATATTTTCATCTCCATGTTTCTTTTTATTGTTTGGAAAATGCTAAATTCGCCTCAAAACAACATATTAACAAGCTCTGAGCCTCCGCCTCCTTTGCTCTCTGCGCTAAGTCACTCCCCCTTCAGAGCGCTACCACAGCACTAATGAAACTCCTGCACATCACGTCAGGTTTGTGAAGTCGTAGTGTACTTTGTAATTTTTGTGTCATGTTTTTGTATATTTGTGGAGGATTGTCGTGTGGTGGGTGGAGACTTGTGGGCGGAGCTTTGTGCAGAATCGTACAGCTAAACGTAAAGTGGGTTTGAATAGAGCCCGGGAGAGATCGCTAGATTACTCAAACATGCATGGATCCATTTAAAACCTCTTCAGACATGTTTTTGATGAAGGGAAAACATTAGAATATTTAGTTAATTGGCAAAATGTTGAACAATTTTCCGGGGTATAAGTCAAACCAGCTCAAAAAGTGCAAAATAATGAAAAAAAAACCCCATATATTTCACATATAATTCATAGTATATTTGTTTTGGGTGCTGATATGAACAGAGTGCTTTGTTTAATAAAGGTTCAGTGAATACAACTGTAAATATATATATATAGACAATATAGTAACACATTTAAACTAAACTGCAGCATTACTTTCACATTTTGGTCCATAAAAACAGAAAATACCTTTTAAAATGCCTGGATCTGTTCAGCTTCTTTAAAAAAACAAGATCAGAAAGTCTAAAAACCAAAACTGTGACTTAATGCGTGTAACGTGGCCTCAACTGATCAGTTTCACTTTGACAAAACAACAGTACAGTCCATACTTTGTTGTACATTCAAAAATCTATTTAAGTATCATTATGAAACACTGAAATACAAACTGAAATTCACTTTTAAACACTTTTTTTTCCATTTGTTGAGATGTTTTTTGATGGAGCACCCCAAGGTTCTGTACTGGGGCCACTTAAGTTTTTGTTAAATAACCAAAATGCAGTTTTCCGTGTTGAAGTTAGTGTTTTAGTGTAGATGGTAATGACTTTTATTTGTAAAAACTTTTAGCACATCTAAAGAAAATATTTTTGATAATAAAACAACCCTGGCTCTTAAATGCACACAGAGGTGGGTGGTGCGTTAATGCTAATACGAGTTCTCTCTGAGCAGTTTTCAGACACAATACTGTTACTCCTACTTGAGTAACAGTACATTTTACTCGAGTAAAAGTTGTGTGAGAAAGTCTAAAATGAATCGAGATTTATGTGCTGTGTTTTCTGGACTATATGTCGCTCTGGAGTGTAAGTCGCACCAGTGAAAAATGCAAAATAATGAAGAAAAAACATATATAAGTCGCATTTTTGGGGGAAATTTATTTTACCGTAATGTTGAAATTTAAAATGTTCAGTGTTACAGGAGGAGCAGATACTGGTACAAGCCTAGAGCGCCCCCGTGTGGTCATCAGTCCTGTTTGTGACGCCAGAATTGTTGTGGAATTTTAGTAAAAACCTTAAAAATATAAAATAAGGTCAAAAAGATCCATAACAAAACAAGTACAGATTTAAGGTAAAGACAGAACAGTGACAAGAACAAAGAAATGATACACTTGAATAATAAGCCACACCCCCGACAAACTATGAAAAAAGTGACATTTATAGTCCAGAAAATACAGTAACAATATGAAATGATTTGAACATTTTTGTTTCTTGCAGCTTTGTCAGATTTAGTGATTTGGTTTGTCTCATTTTTATGGTTTGAAAATATCAGATTTCGTGCAGTATTTAATAGTTTGTTCTTCAAATTACATTAACTTCAAATCATAAATCAGATTGTACGTCTAGACCAGGGGTGGATAAACTTTCTGAGCCACAGTGGGTCTAAAATGTGACAGGGGGCGGGGCCAGGACGTATATATGTTTAAGTTACATTAAAGATTTGACCTGTAACATGAAGCAAAGCCTGAAAAAACAAGGCTCATGGTACAAACTGTTTTCCAAATGCATCTTTTAAAACCTCGACTTCAGAGAAAGACTTTTTGCTAATTTGAAAGCCAGCAAAATCTTTAGTACTTTGATCGGACTTCAGTGAAAAAATGTTGCTGTCCGCTCCATTTTAAACACTCGGCGCTCACTGTCCACTTTTCTTTTCTCTGATAAGCTCATTTTTTTCACAGAAGTTTTGTGAAGTAACGGTTTAAGGTTGATGTGGCTGAAATGTGTCATAAATACAAACTGAAATTCACTTTTAAACACATTTTTTTTTCCATTTGTTGAGATTTTTTTTTGATGGAGCACCCCAAGATTCCGTGCTGGGGCCACTTAAGTTTTTGTTAAATAACCAAAATGCAGTTATCCATGTTGAAGTTAGTGTTAGTGTAGATGGCAATGACTTTTATTTGTAAATATAAAACACAAGGTTGAAGTGCGACATAATTTAGTCACATTTTAGGCCGAATTAATAAACCTAACGGGCCGTATGTAGCCCCCGAGCCGTAGTTTGCCCACCCCTGGTCTAGACAGTTACTCTCAGCTCTTTTCCCAGTCGTTTTTTACTGTGTGGAGTACTTTCTTGGATGACTCCTATGCACTTGGACTTATATTTTGAATCAGTATCGCTCTTGTGGCTGCTCTGCCCACCTCTGTTGCACGTTAGCAAACACATCCCTCCCCCGTCTGTTCTCTGTGGTTGCGAACGTGTCGTTTTTCCGTGTAAACTTGTTTCTCCCGGTAGCGTTTCTGTCATGTGGTCTGTATTTTGGGATCTGGGTGGATTTGTTCTCTGTCAGACGCAGAGACGCTCGGAGGAGACAGGACGCCTCACTCTGGTTTTTTGACGTGTTTGTGGCAGCGGTGACTGTCGCCTTTTCAAGTGTCTCTCCAAAAAAACTTGTCGTGTGCAAGATATTTTCAGCCGATTCTCTGCTCCCCCTGGTCAGCTTCATCACATTTTCGATCTTTTCCTCCACACTTCTGTTTCTGTTCACTGTTTTCTGTGTCTGTTTAATAAATCACACATGTTTTTGTCGATCTTTGTGTGTTTTCTGTCCATTTTCCATCTTTATTTCTCTGTTTAAATAAATCTCTCTGTCATATTTTCATTCACGAGTCATTTTTCATTTATTTTCCGAATGGGGACATGTTTCTGCTTTCTGATTGGACAATAATCACCCAAACCAAACACTAAATTAAAACTAAAAACTGGGCCATCGTGTTTAATGTTTTTGTAATTAAAAATACACCAGTGTTACAGTTATTATCAGTAAAAACTATATTTAAACACCATCTTGTATCTAAAGTCTTGCTGCGAAAATACAGCAAAGCAAAAAAATTAAATAAAAAAAAAAATAAAATAAAATTAAGCATCTTTTTTTTTTCATTATGGATGTTTTTTGGGGTTTTTTGGGGGGTTTTTTTGCACTGAAAATCTTTGAAAAACCTCCGTACTCAGAGTGGGCTTGCATCTCCACAAACCTGACTCTTATTATGTCCTGGATACTCGTGTTTGTTTTTCATGGAAATGTTGTTCATTTGGCTTTAATATTCCACAGTACAACATAAAACCTCTAAAAAAAGAATTTTCCAAAGTGAGGTTTTAACTTTCTGTTCCATGGACTTCTGTAGCACCTGCAGAATGTTCCGTACTGTCACTTTAAAACATAAAGGTCCCTGTTACTCTGTAGTTTCCTCGTCACACACAGACCTGGAGTTGTGTTTTTTTGTTTCATTCTCACATGTTTAACTCACAAAACCTGCAGATTTAGACTGAGTTCTTCTCTCAAACAGAAAACACTCTGTTCCACCTTGTGATGTCATCATGTGGTGATACAGGAAGTGCTCCACTGTGTTTTTAAACTCCAAACACCTTCATTTCTAGAATCATCTGGATCAAAATCCTTTCTCCTCTTTTTATTAGCTACTTTCTTCCTTCTCTTTCTTTTTTATTAACTCCCTTTCTCTTCTTCTATCACTCTCTCCATTTCTCTCATTATCCCTCCTTTCCTCTTCCATCATCCCTCTCTCTCTTTCTTTCTCCCTCTCCCTTTCTCTCCTTCTCTCTCTCCCGCTCTCTTTTTCTCTCTATCTTCCCCTCTCTTTCTCCTTCTCTCTCCCTCTCTCTAGCTTTCTCCATCTCTCTCTCACCCTTTCACCCTTTTTCTCCCTCTCTCCTCCCTCTCTCTCCCTTTTTCTTCCTCTCTCTTTCTCTCCCTCCCTCTCCCCATCTTGTGCTTTCTCTCTCTTTTTCTCCCTCTCTCATTACTCTTTCTCCCTCTCTCTGTCCTCTTCCATCCCTCTCTCTAGCTTTCTCGCTCTCTACCTCTTTCTCTATCTTTCTCTCCCGCTCTCTTTTTCTCTCTGTATCTTTCCTTCTCTTTTTCTCCCTCTCCTCCTGCTCTCTTTCTCTCTTTTCTTCCTCTCTTTTTCTCTCTCTCTCTCTCTCATCTCTCTTTCTTTCCTCTCTCTTTCTTCTCTAGATTCATTTGGATCATTTCATCTCGACTGAACTAAAGTTAAAATGTTGCTGTTCACTTGAAAACTACCACTTGATGACATCACAAGGTGGAACAGAGCATTTTGAGCTTTGGAGATGTAACAGACTCATAATAAAGTGTGACTCAAACATGTGAATGAAACAAACACAAGTCCAGGTCTGTTTTTGAGGCGGTAACAACATTTTAACACGACAAGAGTCAGTTTTGTGTGATAATCCAGAATCTAATGTATCAGTTTCACAAAAGCAGAAGCAGCGAAACACGTCTCCTTTAAATCCTCATCTTTTCCATTTTCTCACCTCCTCAGTCACTTGTTTCTGCTCCACCTGCTGCAGTCTGAGCGTGAGCACGACACCGGAGTTATCCCCAAACGTGTCTCTCTACATAGACTCTTAATCCGCCTTAAGCTCCGCCGCCGTGGAGTAGATCCCAGAATAACCCACACACGGGTCACCAGCGTCGCCACGGTGACGACTCACTCACGTTTGGTTAGGTCTGGGATGGAGCGAGGTTCGGTTACGACAGGTGAGGGATTCTGGGAGTTTCTGAAGTCGTCTCTTATAGATAAACTTCATACGGTGTGTTCTCTTCTGACAGCGATGGAATCAGTCTCCACATTAAAATTTACTTAAGTACAAATTAGTTACAGTTGTCCATCACTATATTGTGGTTCATCTTTCGGGGTCTCACTGTTTCGCAGATTTTTAAAGTGCAATTTCACAGGCTTTTCACGAGTATGAGCGTGCATAGTGTTCTGCGTCCTGATTGGCTGAGGGACTGTAGACCATTGTGTTCTACGTCCTGATTGGCTGAGGGACTGTAGACCATTGTGTTCTGCGTCCTGATTGGCTGAGGGACTGTAGACCATTGTGTTCTGCGTCCTGATTGGCTGAGGGACTGTAGACCATTGTGTTCTGCGTCCTGATTGGCTGAGGGATTGTAGGCCATTGTGTTCTGCGTCCTGATTGGCTGAGGGACAGTAGACCATTGTGTTCTGCGTCCTGATTGGCTGAGGGACTGTAGACCATTGTGTTCTGTGTCCTGATTGGCTGAGGGACTGTAGACCATTGTGTTCTGTGTCCTGATTGGCTGAGGGACTGTAGACCATTGTGTTCTGTGTCCTGATTGGCTGAGGGACTGTAGACCATTGTGTTCTGCGTCCTGATTGGCTGAGGGACTGTAGACCATTGTCCATCAGTCTCCTCCGTGTCTCCTGTACAGTACAGAATGTGTCAGACAAATTTACATAAATGTTGGATCAGTGTGACTCTGAAGTGCTGTATGTTTGCAAGTTTTCTCCCCGACAAAAACCCACAATGTCGATGAAACGTTCTGCACCGACAAAGGCACCGACGAAGGTTTGAACTTTGAGAGAGTTTAAACAAGAGAGAAATGTGAGAAAATGTTAATGCCTGTGTGAGAAAAGTGTATAAAGTGTGTGGTGAGGGGTTTGACAGACAAGAAACATAGAGAATAATGTAAAAAATGAAGCTTTGCTGATTTATTGCAGGTTATTTTTAGAACATGACCCTGTACTTTACTACTGTACTTTTACTTCACTACATTTCACAGCTGGATTATACTTCAGTGTAACAGTTTCCAAGATCCCTGAGCCAAACATAATGAAGCAAGTGCCTCTAGCTAGCGTAGCATGTTTCGGCTTCTCTCCAGTCGACACTTTCTCTTGTGACAACATCAGCAGTGACATAAACACTTTTTCCTGTTTTATGAAACTGTGAAAATGTCCAAACCCTCAGCCTGAATAATGCATCAGAAACGCTGCACAATCAGGTTTGCACTGCTTCAAATCTCTCTTTTTTGACCCTTGGGGGCTGCTGTATCCCCCCATTTAAAAACAGCTCAGTGGAATTCAGAACGAGAAGTAAAATTGTGTTGTAAGACATTCAACTTTTCTTTTTTCTTAAATGCAAAACGTGTCACAAAAACCCCAACAGCCTCGTCGCTAACACACTTTACCTTTAGCACATGCTGCATGCAGAGCTCATTTTATTTGATAGCTACTCCTGCGTGAGAAGAGAGGACGAGAGGAGGAGCGCTGCGCCTCCTCTGGGACGCTGACAGGAGCAGCGGCGGGAGGAGCGGCAGGAGCGCGGTGACAGCACGAGCGCCTGTGGGGTAGAAAAGTGCACGTTCAGCAGGAGTGGAGGCTTTGACAGGATCCTGGGAGGGCAGCTCTGTGAGGTTTGTGCTGACAGAGGAGACGGAGGAGACGGAGTGGACAGGGAGGACGGGGAGGACGGGGAGGACAGGGAGGACGGAGTGAACAGGGAGGACAGGGAGGATGGGGAGGATGGGGAGGACGGGGAGGATGGGGAGGACAGGGAGGACGGGGAGGGCGGGGAGGATGGAGGAGGAGAGGGAGGACGGGGACGGAGTGGACAGGGAGGACGGGGACGGACAGGGAGGATGGAGAGGAGAGGGAGACGGAGGAGGACGGGGAGGACGGGGAGGACGGGGGGGGTGGACGGGGGACGGGGACGGGGAGGACGGGAGAGGACGGGAGGACGGGGAGGACGTGGTGGACAGGGAGGACGGGGAGGGAGGACGGGGAGGACGGGGAGGACGGGGAGGACGAGGGAGGACGGGGAGGAGAGGAGGACGGGGAGGATAGAGAGGATAGAGAGGACGGAGTGGACAGGGAGGACAGGGAGGACAAGGAGGACGGGGAGGACAAGGAGGACGGGGAGGACAAGGAGGACGGGGTGGACGGGGAGGACAGGGAGGCTGGAGACGCCGCCGTTTGACGCTCCAGAGGTAACTCCTAAAAGATTCGCTCCCGTTTCCAGTATAAGATAATAAGATCTACAGATGTTTAACCTGATCACAAAACACAGACATAGACTGTTTGTGTAAGTGGATGTAGCTAACCTGCTAGCCGCCGCCATCCAAACAGGAAGTGATCATGGGAGCGCGTCCGGCTGCTGCTGTCAGACTCGTCATTTTGGTCTTAAATGTTCATATTAACTCGCTCTACATGATCCTGGGGTTTTCATGCCACTATTTTTTCGTAAATCAAGATATGAACAGTAATAACACCCCAAGGTCGTTCCTGTTCCTGGTAGCGTTAGCAACAGGTTTGATTGACAGCGTTGCTAAGCTGCGAGAATGAGCGAGCACCTCAACGACCTCCTGATTGGCTCTTTTGTCTTTTCTCAGATTTCCAAATATTGAACTCGGCTCCAAATTGGCCGCTATAACTGCTAGCCTCGATTAGCTTCACAGGGTCGAGCTTTCAGGGGCCTTAAGCTGAATCTGTCTCCGGGGCCCCTCCTGGTTCAGCTGTTGGTGATTCACATTTGACACATTCTGACTCTGCTCTCGTCACTTTGACCAGTTGTTTTTGTGTTTATCTGACCAACATCAGACTGAAAACATCCAGAATGTCACAACAACCAGAATCACAAGAACAGAACAAACATATAAGAACAGAACAAACATATAAGAACAGAACAAACATATAAGAACAGAACAAACATATAAGAACAGAACAAACATATAAGAACAGATATAATAAGAACAGAACAAAACATATAAGAACAGAACAAACATATAAGAACAGAACAAACATATAAACAGAACAAACATGTAAGAACAAACATAAAGAACAGAACAAACATAAGAACAGAACAAACATATAAGGGAAGGTCAAGACTTTTAAAATTCTAGACATTTTTTCTTCATTACTGGTGGATTTTAATATGTTCCAGTTGCGACACTGGTCTCACATTTACATTATAAAGGTCTTTGCTCCGGTGTAAACTCAGAGCTGCTTCACCTCTGCACGACTCAAAAACACATGTAGCAGCAGCAGATATTTAGCTACTATAGATATAAAACAAATGTGATAGTTTTAGAGGGATATTCAGGCTGCTCTAAACACACAGGCCCCCAAATGTCCAATAAAACTTGACGTATTATATTATTTTCAGTCTAAATGTATGGGCTCTTGGGGGCCCCCTGCTGGCCTCGGGGCCTCAGCAGCTGCTTATTCTGCTTATAGTCTGAACCGGCCCTGTCTGTGTACAGTCTATGGTCGAAACTCATTATGTCACTTACGAGCTTCTATAAATACTTTCTTTTTAAATTTTAGTCACTATTTTTTACTTCTACTGGAGGAATATTACTTGAGTACAAATGTTTTAGCTGCTTATCCACTTCTGGACACCTGGAATTTGTTGAAACAGGAGTAGCCGAGGTAAAAGTGCTGTCTCAGCAGCTCAGATCAGAGAATCAGAGAACAGAGCTTTATCCTATGAGGGCTGTGTGTGTGTGTGTGTGTGTGTGTGTGTGTGTGTGTGTGTGTGTGTGTGAGTGTGTGTCTGTGTGTGTGTCTGTGTGTGTGTGTGTGTCTAAATGTGTGTGTGTCTAAATGTGTGTGTGTCAGTGTTCGGTCACTACACCACAGACACTTCGTCTCGTGTGGGACAGAGATGGCGAGTCGTAGCTCGGGGCGCGTGGGGTTAGCATTAGCCTGGGCGCTCCTGTCAGCTCCCTGCTCCGCTCTGACAGGTAAGCACTTTCACCTGTCAACAAAGAGAGACCGAGAGAAGAGACCGCGGCGTAAAGTTATTCTGGCCCCTGGATATGCAGCGTTCTGACTGTGTTTCTGGAGAGTTTAGTTTGCTGACGGCTGAGACGAGCTGAGACGAGGAGGAGGAGGGAGGGAGGACTGGGGCCTGACTTTGGATTTATTCAGGTAGAGCTGCACAATTTGGGGGAAAATAATAGTGATTGACATAACGAAATATATTTAAAAAGTAGGATTCTGTTCAGAGTTGGTATTGTAACAACTCCAGGACCATCACATTTGAGATCAGAATCTTACACTTTTCAGAACATGTTTGGAGACGTCTAAACTACAGCTACAACTGCATTTATCTGTTAAAAAAAAACAAAAAAACATTAGAAATGAAGAGTTATCTGGAAACAAAAAAAAATAAAAAATACAATTAACTTAAATCTATTGTATGACGATAACGAAACATGTCCAACTAGAAAAAAATAAATTAGAACTTAGAGGAAAATTTGGGATGTGTTTCTGGACTTTGACAAACAGGTGAATAGTACAGGGAACCCTGAACCCCGCCTCCCTTTTCTTTTCTTTTCTTTTCTTTTTTTATTTATTTATTCATTTATTTATTTTTATTGCTATATTTTATTTTATTATATGTCTGTTGTCTTATTTATGTAATTACTTTATATATTGATTTCATTATTAGTATTTATTTATTTTTTATTTTTTTACATTTGCAAATTATGAGAATTCAAAATTGCGATATCTTGTTTAGCCTTATTTCCAGGGCGTTTCCTCACTTTTCCCTGGTTCATGACGTCCATGAAACTGCAGCTCTCTGGTCTCTTTGGTTGGTTGTAGGAGGCTGGTGCAGGGTGGGGTCAGAGGTCAGGGTGGAGGTCATGAACTTTCCTTCAAAAATGTCTTTTAAATGTGACAAGGGCGGTGGAAACATAGGTACTCTTCCTTATTTCAGTCAAAGCCAAATCGCAAAAGACTCAGTGCACAGCAGCGCGCTAGCTAGCTCAATGTGCGTCAAAGCTAACAGTCAATTTTATTAAAATCAGAAAACATAAAGTAAACAACCTGTTAAAATTCATATTAATTAAAATAAAGACTACACAGTTATTTTTAAATGTAGAATACTTCAGTTTGTGGTGTTTTATTATATTTATTAAGCCTCAAAATTAGCATTAGCATTAGCATTGAGACACAAACATGCCTCTTTCTAAACACAGAAGTGTCTCTGGAAGTTTTTATTTTATTTGTGTCGTGTTTAACATCCACCTGCAGCTCCCTGTCCACTGCCTGACCCTGACCCCCTGACCTTTACTGCCTCCCTGACCCCCTGACCCCTAACCCTGACCTGCAGCTCCAGCTCCCTGTTCACTGCCTGACCCTGACCCCCTGACCTTTAACCTCTGACCTCTGACCCCTAACCCACCTGCAGCTCCCTGTCCACTGCCTGACCCTGACCTCTAACCTCTGACCTTTGACCTCTGTTTATGGGGAACAATGGTACAGCCTCATTGTTCATGTTCTGAAAGATATAAGACCAGGGCCCAGATTACCTAACTTTATAAAGAGTAGAAATGCACGTAGTCTGGTCTGGCCAGGCTAGCTGCATGTGTGACGTTCGGTTTAAATGTTGTGGTGTTTCAGCCTCTGTGAATGTGACGACCAGCCGACCCCTCCCCACTGTCGACGTAAGTGTGTGTGTGTCATAGACTGTATAAAGAAGTGGACTAAGTGAGTGTGACGCCACCCACATGACGCTCATCGAGGCTAGCACTTATAGCGGCTAATCTGAAACTAATTTGCATATTAAGAATTCCAACCACGAGTATCATAGCAACCAAAGAGCCAATCCAGAGCGAGGCTGTTGAAGGTAACGCCCCTTCACACCTGCACTGCTGGTTTAGCGGGGAGCGGGCGCTTAGCAACGCTGTCAATCAAACCTGTTGCTAATGCTAACGGGATTTGTCTGTTATTAATGTTTGTATTTTCATTTAGGAACACAAAATAGTGAAATAAAAACCCCAGGATCATGTAGAGGGTTAATACGAACATTTAAGACCAAAATGAGTCTGACAGCAGCAGCTACAGAGAGAGAGGACACAGTTTTTCAATACAAAGTGAATCGGAGCCAGAGTCGATGGAGCAGAAAGCGTGCCCATGCTCACTTCCTGTTTGTAGCGTGGTGGCTAGCAGGTTAGCTATGTCCATTTATATATACAGTCCATGTTGTGCGTGGGATGTGCTTCTCTTTTGGGTAAAACAGTAGGTCTCTGTTACGTAAATCCTTCAGTATCAGATCAACTGTGTGTTTTTTAGTAAAAGGTACATTATGTAACTTTTCTGGTGGTCTGCAGCCGCTACCTTCTTGACGCCAAGGAGATGTTACTGCTTTGCCTGAAATGTTCTGTGATAATGTTCTATCTGGCATTTATTCAATTCAAGTGTCTCTATAGAAAAGTTACGTAGTGAACCTTTAAGATGTTGTGTTAATGTAAGTTGAGGTTTGGGTTTGGTGCATGTTTTTGGTGTTCAATGACCAATGATGAAATGAAAAAGCAGAACTGCACAATTTATCGCAAAATCAGTGTGAATGGTCTGATTTCTTGATTTGAACAAACTTAAAATTGTTTGAAAAAAAGTCTTAAAATATTACAAAAACATATTACAATGTTCACAGACTTGGTAAATATCCTTTTTCCAGACCAAGGTTTAGTTTGTTTTCATCCCTGACTTTTTGGACTACTCACTAGCGCCTCACAGTGGCACCGTCTTCCTACTAATGAAGGCAGGACGACAGCGCCACCTGCAGTCTGACTTCTCCAGAACAGTATTCTAGGTGTGCGACAGTAAAAACGCCCCTCGTCCCGGTTTAAAGTCTCATTGCACATTCCCTTTGTACTGTCCTGAAGAAGTTAGACTGCAGATGGCGCTAGTGAGCGGTCCAAACTGTCAGGGATGAAACAAACTAAACTTTTGTCTGAAAAAATGATCTAAAAATTAAAATAAATTGTAGGGAAACCAGATGAACCTCATTGGACAATTAGGAAATATTATAAAATATATATACATCCTCTATAAATCCTATAAAATAATATCCTCTGTAAATAAATAAAAAAAAAGAATTAAATAATAATAATAATAAATCCTATAAGATAAAAATAAATCTAAATCCTCTATAAATCCTATAAAATAATATCTTCTATAAATAAAATAATAAATAAATAAATAAATATAAATATTATCCTCTATAAATCTTATAAAAATATATATAAAAATCATATAAAATAATATCGTCTATAAATCATATAAAATAAAACTAGATATAAATCCTCTTTAATCATATTGTGCAGCTCTGGTTTAATGGTGTGATCTGGTGTTGGGAAATGGGTCTGATCGATACTTGAAGTGCTTGATTTCACTTGGATTTTTTGCTTGTCTGGCAACGTTTAGCTTGTTTAATTTTGAAATTTTGTAAATACTCTTCATTTTGATTGGGTCGCTCATGACGTTCTGGACGTAGATGGAGGGCAGCGGCCGATATAACTCCACGGAACATTATGAATATCCTCCAAACTGAAAATCTGCAAATGTGGAACCTGATTATAATTTGTTAGGGATTGTGTGAAGAAAATTGCCATGTTAATCTTGTGGCTTTAGGACTTTCGTTGTCCATCTGTCTCCTTTTGTCTCCTCGATTTTTGTCTTGCCCCAGTGCAGATATATTGCATAAGCAGCTCTTTAGGTCAAAATACTGTGTTTTCCAGACTATAAGTCGCTCTGGACTATAAGTCACATAAGCCCCCTGTGTGCTGTCTGCATCCAGTCACAACCAACTGTGTGTTCCACTGATTGGCTAACTCACCTGTCAATCAACACTATGGGAAACCACGGCCCAGACTACTCAGTTTGTGTAAAACAGTGTGTAGTCTTGTCTGGCCAGGCTAGTTTTATGGAGACATGTGTTTCTTATGGTTAAAATGGCTGAAAATCTCCTCAAAGGTGAATAATTCTGGTTGGAATTCACACAGTTTACAACAAACTACTTCTGTTTTCCATGTTTTCAAATCAGATACAGCGTCTTTATTATTTCACGTTGTTGATCTATCATGACAGAGAAGTTTGCACCAGTTTTTGTTTCATTGGCAGCTTAAATGTTGCTGATGAAGGCGATCTTTTAAACTCTGACTAAAGTACTTTTCCGATCATTGTTGTGTGCCCCACAGACGAGCCGCGCGACGTACGGTTCTCGTTTGGCCGCCGTTTTGGTACCGTGTCTGATTGCCGTGGCGATCGCGCTGGTGTTGTCGGTGGCGATGGGCGTGGCCAAACTGAGAGAGAAGCGACGCACAGAGGGAGGCTACAGGCCGCGGCAGCTGGACCCGCGGGGGGCCGGCGAACCGCCCGTCGAGCTGCACGTCTCCTCCCTGACCAATATGGCGGCGCACGTCTCCTCCCTGACCAATATGGCGGCGCACGTCTCCTCCCTGACCAATAAGGCGGCGTGCGCGGAGAGGCTGGTGTAGACAGGGGCAGGCGCGAGGCCGGTACGAGCAGGTCACTGTGTCATACTATGAGCTGTGGTGGAAGTAACAAAGTACAAGTAGTAAAGTACTGCACTTCATTACATTTGAGAGCAGTATCTGTACTTTCTACTCCACTACATTTCTGAACAGGACTGAAAGTAAAAGTACTTTTCATAGGATTTGAGGGGTTATTTTTACCATGTTCGTGGAAACATCCTGACTAAAGTTTTCGGCTTTGAGCAAAACAAAAATAAATACACAAAATTCATCAATATCTCTACATTTACTTTAACAAATGAACAACACTTACTTTTTACTCTTAAAGTGCATTTTTAAACAGGTACTTTAATACTTTTACTTAGGCGATTTTGTTCATGTGATACTTTTACTTTTACTTGAGTAACTTTTTACCTCTGTATCTGTACTTTTACTTAAGTATCAAAATGGAGTACTTCATCCAACACTAATGAGGGCCTTATTTCAATGGCAAAGCAAGAAACATACAGCTGTAGTCACTTTTGTTACAGTAAGATCCCATATTCCTCCACACTGAGCGCTATGGAGCAGTTTACAGTCCAACAGGCTGCAGCAGCGCCCCCAACCTCAGTGTTAACATCACTACTTCCTGTTAGTGCCACTACTTCCTGTTAGTGCCACTACTTCCTGTTAGGGTCACTACTTCCTGTTAGTGTCACTTCTTCCAGTTAGTGCCACTTCTTCTTGTTAGGGTCACTACTTCCTGTTAGTGCCACTACTTCCTGTGAGGGTCACCACTTCCTGTCCAGTTTTATCTTTATGAGGTTTAAGCTGAGTGACGATAAAATTAATAAATATTTAAAGATGAGGCAGTGGACAGGGAGCTGCCGATGGGTTAGGGGTCAGAGGTCAGAGGTTAGGGGTCAGGGTCAGACAGTGGACAGGGAGCCTCAGGTGGATGTGACTCACAACATGTTAAAAAACTACACAAATAAAATACTTCACTAGAGAAAGAGACATGTTTGTGTCTCAATGCTAACGCTAATGCTAATTTTGAAACAACACCACAAACTAAAGTATTCTACATTTAAAAATAACTGTGTAGTCTTTATTTTAATTAATTTGAGTTTTAATCGGTTGTTTATTTTATGTTTTCCAATTTTTTAAAAAGTGACTGTTAGCTTTACACACGGTGAGCTAGCTAGCATGCTGCTGTGTTGTCTTCACTGTGATGCACTAAGAACAGTAGCAATTTTTTTTTTTTTTGATGGACGAGCTTTGTAATTGCAGTTACATTTAAATTTTTTGTTTTAAATGACACTTTGCAGTGACGCCAGGCTGGGGGTGTTCTGCCTGTATGTCTACGTCAGAATGTTCAGCAGTTACCATGGCGACACAACGCACACATTAGCAAAAACTACCAACAATGTTTTAAGATTGTCTAAAAAATGTATTCAAGACTGTGTTAAAACAAAGCTCAGATTAAAGTGTAACATGAGTATCAGAGCTTCAGACAGAGCAGTGCCTACAGTTAGCATCACACAAACCTGGAGAGAAACATGTAGCAACAAACCAGCTCGTCCAGCAGGTCCAGTTCACAACATCAACTCCACCGTTTTACGTAATTTTAGCTGACTCTCTCTCTCCCCCATTATCCCTCCCTCCCTCTCTCTCTCTGTCCTTCCCTCTCTCTCCTCCCTCCCTTTCCTCTCCCCCTCTCTCTCCCTCCCTCCCTCTGTCCCTCTCCCTCCCTTTCTCTCTCTCTTTCTCTCTCTCTGTCCCTCCCTCCCTCCCTCTCTCTTCTCTCCTTCACTCTCTTCCCTCCCTCCATCTCTCTCTCCCTCGCTCTCTCCTCCTTCCCTCTGTCCCTTTGTTCTTCTCTCTCTCCCTCCCTCTCTTTCTCCCTCCCTCTGTCCTTCTCCCCTCTCTGTCCCTCCCTCTCCCTCCCCTCCTCTCTATGTCCTTCCCTCCTTCCTTCCCTCCCTCTCTTCCTCCCCCTCTCTCTCTCTCTTTGTCCTTCCCTCTCTCTCTCTGTCCTTCCCTCTCTCCCTTCCTTCCTCCCTCCCTCCTTCCCTTGCTCCCTCTATTCTTCCCTCTCTCCCCCCCTCTCTTTGTTCTTCCCTCTCTCCTTCTCCACCCCTTTCACTCTTTCTCTCCCTCTCTCCTTTCATCTCTTTCTATCCCTCCTTCCTTCTATGGCTCCCACTCACCCTCTCTCTTCCCCTCTCCCTCCACCCTCTTTTCTCCACCTCTTTCACTCTGTCTCCTCCTCCCTCTCTCCTCCCCTCCCTCGTTTATTTCTCCTCCCCTCCCTCATTTATTTCTCCTCCCTTCCTCCTCTCTCCTTCCCTCTGTGTTTTGTAGCTCACCTCTCAGGGCCTGACCTCCACCCTGCTCCTCTCCGTCAGTCTTCTGTCTGTGGTTCTGCTGCTGCTGCTCGTCCTCACCTCCGTCGGCCTGGTGGTGGCGCTCAACCGCAGGGCCACCCACGGCGCCTACAGCCCGAGCAGGCAGGAGAAGGAGGGGTCGCGGGTGGAGATGTGGAGCATCACCCAGCCCCCACCCATGGAGAGACTCATCTGAGCACCCGCCGAACCCCATACCAACACCACCCAACCCCACCCATGGAGAGACTAATCTGACCCCCACCCAAACCCCACCCTCACCCAAACCCATGGAAGGACTCATCTCACCCTGACCCAAACCCCACCCAAACCCCCACCCATGGAGAAACTCATCTGAGCATCCAACACCCACCCAAAACAAGGAACGCCTCTGAGCACCACCCACCCCCCACCCAACCCCCACCCATGGAGAGTCTTACCCCATACATGAAGAGACCCCCACCCAACACCCACCCAACCCCAGAAACTCCATGCACCTCCACCCAGGTTCCACTCAATCTTACAACCTTGCCCAACCTCCACCCAACCTGCAGCCAAACCCCCAACCTCCACCCAACTCCCACTCAAACACCCAACCCCCCAACTTCCACCCAACCCCAACCAAAACACCCAACCCTCCCACTCCACCAAACCTTCACCCCAACCCACCCAAACCAACCCCCCAACAACCCCACCTCCGCCCATTCTCCACCCATGGAGAGACCACCTGACCCTCCGTAGACCCTCCGTGTACATAAAAGGACGTAGCGTCTCACTCGCTCCAAAAAGGGCGTGGTCTCTGTGTCACTGCTGCTGTCAGACTCGTCTTTCTGACTTTAAAATGTTCGTCTTGTTCATCCACCAGTGTCCGGAAGATTTTATTTCACTTTTGTGTCTGTGAATCAAGATATGAACATTAAAAACAGACACGTCAGGTCACCCCCGCTAGCGTTAGCAACATGTTTGATTGACAGTACTTAGGTTTATGAGCTGGTTTTGTCGCTCTGCCGAGAGAACAGGAGCTCGCAGGTTTTGAAACGGTTTTTAGAATTGAATTTTTAGGGTTTTCCAGTTTCCAGGATGTTTCCTTTGTCTCACTGTGGTCAGTTTTTACATTTAGCACCAAAAACTTGTTAAAATAAAACACATTTCCAAGCAAAAATACAAACACGAACTTTTACCCCCAAATTTCTACACCTGTACTTTATGCTTTTATGATGCTGATGATAATAAAGCCACAGTATGTCACTTTTTACCCAAAAAAATTGTTCATGATTAATGTTTTTTTTTTAATCATACTGCACGTTTCAATGTAAATATTTAATGTGTAATATTTATTTTTGTTTGTTTTTTTTTTTTACCTGTCGCTCTAATGTGTGAACGACCTGCAGTTTTTCTCGTTCCTCTTGTCCCACGTTTTGTCTCTAAAATGTTGGATTTGTTTTAAATCCTGAGTCTGTCCCGTCTCTCGAGGAAAGATCCTGGAAACTCGACAAACTGAAAATCAAAAACCTTGTATTTATTTATTTTACAACATTTTCTCCATTTTGTGCCAATATTTCCCAGCAGAATTTTTAGAATATTTTTAGATGAAATTAGTTAGAAATTTGAAGTTCAGTGAAAGCGACGTGTCGGTGGATGTAGTTTTTTTATACTGTGAATTTCCTTCTTCGTGTGAGTGAAAGTGTCAGATGACGTGTCGTGACTGTAACATTTTTGTTTTACTATTAAATAAATGACTCGTTTTGTACATCTGTTTTGTGTCTGAATGATCTCAAGATGTATTTGGTCTAAAATAACTTCGCTTTGGAAACATAAGCCTCACACTAAAACTGTTTGTACAAAGTGTAAAGGTAAAAAAAAGAATATACAGTGTTATCTTCATGTTTGATGCTCATTTCACATCCAACCTGAACTGAAAATGTGCAAATGCTCGTTTAAAACAGTGACTCAGACCAGACAGAGGCAGGTGTGCTCACGTCCATATAAAACTCTAAATCACATGTGTCAAACTCAAGGCCCGTGGGCCAAATGTGGCCCGCCACATCATTTTATGTGGCCCACGACAAGGTAAATTAAAAGGTCTGACTATCTTAAAATATCAGTTTATCAGATACACACAGTTACACAGCCATTTTTACATATCGATGCAATATTTGTAAATTGAATAAGTGATAAATATAGAAAGGATTAATTAAGAAGATTAAAAAGTAGTTGCATTTATTTATATATTATATTTTGGTTACATTTACACTGTCTTAAAGTTATATCTGGCCCTGTGAGAGCCTCCATTTTGCTGATGTGGCCCTCTGTGAAAATGAGTTTAACGCTCCTGCTCTAAATGAACGAGTGTCCCCACTGAAGAACGCCCCACCAAAAAACGCTCAAACATGCACGAGAAAGTCGATTTTAAAAGCCGATTTCACAGTTTCAAAATAAGTCCCACAAACATCCAATATTATCATCCATATTTATTTGCGTTCACAGTTGTACATGTTCTGTACCTCAGTTTAAGACAGTTTTGAACATGCAGAAAAGGCTCGTCACGTGATGCCTCTAAACCATCTGTCTGCACCAAAAAGATGCACTGTGGAACTTTTCTGGCAGACGGTATGACCAACTGCTTGTCTCCATGGCGATGCTCTTTCATTTGTTTGGAATGTTCCACAGTGATGACACGAGGCTGAGTTACAGGTCAGATCTGTGGAGCGATGACCCGATTCACAGGAGGAATTCATGTTTTTCAAGGTAAAACTGACTGAATAAATGAGATATACAAATATACTAATGCCATACTGTGAAACATTCCAGGTAAAGCAATAACATGTCCATGGAGTTCTGCAGAAAAGTTCCGCATTGCATCTTTATTAAATGTAAGCTACTTAACATAATTTGCATGAGTTTCAATGTAAATCCTGCTACGTGTGTCTCTATCGGCTCCACATTCTGCAGTTTTTGGGCCAATAAAACACATTGCATCAAAATGTTAAACCCCTGATTCATTTTTTTTTTTTTTTGTTATAATAAAAAAAAAAAGTTTTTCAAAAATTCCAAGTCAAAATTTGGAGGAGGGCAGTGACCTACAGTGTATGATACTTAACAAATCCAAGAAATACAGTAAAATTAATGATAAAACTATATATTTTCCAGGTGTTAACAACATTTTTAACTTTTGCCACAGCAATTAACAAATCAAAAGCAAGTATTCTATCTTTTGAAAGGTAAAAAGGTCCTCAAAATGGCGTCCGTACCAGAAAACATGAATAAACTCGCCATTTTAATATTAAGTTGAGTCTTTTTATCTGCGCAAATCACACCTGAACCATGAACCTGCTAAACATCTGAATCTTAAACTGCAAAATCCTACTTAAAAACTCAAACGTGCCCTCCTCCATTTTGAACAAAAACACGATTTATCCATCCTCAGACGAATATTTCCATCAGACTCTTCTTCATGTTCGGATTTGCACAGTCAAATGTACAGGAGCAAATGTCCAACATAAAACACAAGGCCGATGACGTACTCCACAACGAGGCAAAAACAGCACCACCGAACGAACGTCACAGCCGCCATTTTGTTTTCTTTTGGATGGATCAGTTTAACGAGGTCGTTCGGCGATGACGTCACATCCGGGTCCAACCAGAAACTTCTCCACAGCTGAGATCAAACTTTGATTTTGTTCTTTATTCATCAAACAAGAGACGGAAGTGTTTAAACCGCTAATCGAACCAAATATGAAAATAATGTTGTAATAATCGAGCATGGTGTAGAATTAACAGTTTGTGCGTCACTGCTAATGTTAGCCTAGCTTTTTAACTCAACCCCGTACACTTTGTCACACTTTGTTAGCATTAAAGAGGGTAACAAAGTAAAAGAGGAAAACAAAGTAAAAAAAAGGGAAACAAAGTAAAAAAGGGAAACAAAGTAAAAAAGGGTAACAAAATAAAAGAGGGTAACAAAGTAAAAAAGGGTAACAAAGTAAAAAAGAGTAACAAAGTAAAAGAGGGTAACAAAGTAAAAAAGGGTAACAAGGTAAAAAGGGAAACAAAGTAAAAAAGGGTAACAAAGTAAAAAAGGGTGACAAAGTAAAAGAGGGCAACAAAGTAAAAAAGGGTGACAGTAAAAAAGGGTAACAAAGTAAAAAAGGGAAACAATGTAAAAAAGGGTAACAAAGTAAAAGAAGGTAAAGTAAAAAAAGGGTAAAAAAGTAATATAAAAGTATATATTTTAGGTATCTGTACTTTACTTAAAGTACATTTTACAGTGGATACTTTTTACCTTTACTCCATTACACTTCAGAGCAGTATCTGTACTTTCTACTCTACTACATTTTTGAACTGGACTGAAAAGTAAAAGTATTTTTGATTATTGTTTGAGACCTGCTGAAAAGTCTGAGGATTCATAATTTGAGCAAAAACATACAAATAAAATCAGCAAATCTTTATCAAAATTAGTACATTTGAAGCTGAAGACTAAAAATCAGCATGAAATACTATGACTTTTTACTCTTAAACTCCATTTTTAAACTGATACTTTAACACTTTTACTTCAGTAGATTTTGTTCACGTGAGACTTTACTTTTACTTGTGTTTTTTTTTTTTTTTTGCTCTAGTATCTGTACCTTTACTTTACAAAATGGAGCACTTCTTCCATCGCTGATTAAACAACAGCAACGATATAAAAAATTAAAACCTGTTGATGGTTCGAGCTGGTGGAGCCGGAGGTGACGTCACGCTGAACTGATCCAGTAAAAACCACAGAAGTACAGCTCAGGGCGACTCATGCATCTACGACCAGCACCAAGGAACAATCTTGGCATCATATTTTTATTTCATTAAAGCTGCATTTTGTAACTTTTCTAGTAAGGTTCATCACCTGCTCGTCCTTGTGTTATTACTTTACCTAGAATGTAGTGTTGTCACGATACTAAAACTTCAAACTTCATTTCTATGAGTATTTAGTTTTGACAGAGGTTTTAGTATCTGATTTTCGACACTTTTGACTACTTTAACCCTACTTCAATGTTCCGCAGTATAGCATTTATTTATCGGTGTAGCTTTAAATCAGTTACAGGTGACGAAATTAAATCTGTCACTGGACAAATCGTTGTAGAAGTGAAAGTTTTGTCTCCAGTTTCAGTCTTAACGACCCTATTCAACCTGTAATTGCCGCCTATTGTTCTCTTTGTTCCTGTTTGCTTTGGGTCTGAGGATGTAATCATAGATCTGTTTAAGGAAGGATTGTCTTTCCTAACAAAAATAACGTCTTTAACTCTCCCCTCAGAACCTCACTCTCTTCAGAGGAGGTGAGTGTGTTTGAGATGGAGATGAACATCAGACTGTGGCCCTGAGCTGCTCTTGTGTCGTGTTGGTTCATTCTCTTATGAAGTGTCTTTTTAGTTTCTCACTGACTCTTCTCTAACTGGATGGAGTAGAGTTTTGTCCTTTGGTTGTGTGAACTCGTGGTTTTATCTTTTGAGTGTTATTCGGTTTTTGTCTTAGAATCTCGTACTGTTTTTCAGACACGCTGTGTAAGGAATAGTTACGCCTTTCCTTCTAGTTCAGATTCCCTGTTGTCTTGTTTTTTGCTCTCTTAGATCTACTGAAGACCCATTTTGGATCTCCACAAGCAGAGAGGACTTTCTCCACGAGCTGAAGCTAAAGACAATCCTTCCTTAAACCGGAATGGGGGCCTCAGACATCATCTCTCACAGATCTATGGTTACATCCTCAGACCCAAAGCAAACAAAGAGAACAATAGGAGGGACATTAACAGTTGAACAGGGTTGTTGAGGCTCAAACTGGAGACAAAAGTTTACAGTTTCAGTGTCGTTATCTCCTCCTGAACTGAAGAAGAGACTTGGACGAGCAGAGAAACGTCTTCACTCCTTCAACGATTTGTCCAGTGACAGATTTAAATTTCATCTTTTGTCACATGGATCAGACCTGGACGACTGAGGGACAGACGGCAGTTACAGATGTTTTTCCTGCTCAAACTTTCGAGTGGGCTTGACTCTGCACAGATCTGACCTGTAATTTGGCCTGTGGGAGTCTCAGCAGACAAGTTTAACGCCGTACTGCGGAACATTTTAGACAAAGCAGGTGGCGAACGATCCACGAGAAAAGTTGCACAGTGCGTCTTTAAATAGTTCTGAACATGATTTACAGACAGTCTAGTCTCTGTTTATATCTATATATTTATACTATGTTCAAAAATAAAATCTAACACATTCAAATAGAAAGATTCTTTTGTTCTTTTGTAACACGTTTTGTAAAATATATCCAGGCAAAAATACAAATTTGTTCAAAATAAGTTTCAATCTGTCAGGACATTTGGAGACATCGCTTTTCAGAATTAAAACAAAAAACAGAACAAAACTGTGGCATAAAATCGTAAAATTCCAATGTGTAAAATAAAATGCAAAACCAAAAACACTAATTTCTAGTTTCTGAATTAAAATTTCAACATAAAAAAGTGAAATGTTGAATTCGTAACACTGCACCTTTCACATACTGCGTGGTTTTATAAGGCACACTCCTCTTCCACTTCCCTCTCGCTCGTGTTTTTCACTTTTGCTTCGGGTCAAACATGGCTTACTCAGACGAGAAGATGGTCTAAAGCAACACTGTGGAACTTTACCAACAAAATCTGAAACTATACTTTATGTTTTGTTATGTTAAAGCTAAAATATGTCACTTTTTAAGCCAAAAAACAGACTAAACTGGACTAAACTGCACTGGAAAACATAGGTCCATCTCTGAGTGGGCTCGCATCTCCGCAAACCTGACTCCAGAAAGTTACATACTGTATCTTTAAGAGAATTTGTGGATTTATTTGACCCGTCGTTCAGCACTTTAAAGCTGTCCACTGGAATATTTGACTGGGCGTCTGATAGAGATGTAACAATAACCAAAACATCGTGACGTCAAAAGTCTTTGGTTAAATTCACTGTTTTGAAGGAACTACACGGACCATGATCCTTTGCTCCATTTCACTGCACTTTTAACTTATTAAGCACTTTTAAATCTTGCATTATAACCACAGACAAAGAAGTCACTGAGTGAGTGTGACGTCACCACAGCGTTCAGCTCCAGTCAAAAGAAGCTCTTCGAGGCTGAACAGTTTATAGCGGCGAATCTGGAGCTGAATTACATATTTGGAATTCTAATCACGAGTATCAGAGCAACCAAAGAGCCAATCAGGAGAGAGGATGTTGAAGTTAACGCTGCTTCTCCACCGCCGCTTTGATTGACAGCATTGCTAAGCGCCCTCTCCCTTCTAAACCGGTGGTGCAGACGCTTAGCAACGCCAATTAAACCTGTCGCTAACGCTAGCGGAAGTGATCTAGGGGAAAGAAGGCGTTTTTAATGTTCTTATCTTGTTTTATGGACAAAACTGCAAAATAAAAACGCCAGGATCATGTAGAGCGGACACAGTTTTTCAATAGAAAGCAAATTGGAACCAGTGGAGCCGGATGTGCGCTCATGATCACTTCCTGTTTGTAACGCGGCGGCTAGCAGGTTAGCTAACAGTCTGTGATTATAACAGAACAGAAGTCTTATCGAGGCTGTTTAAGTCTTGTTGCCTTCACAAAATATCGCAGTAAACGTCATATCGCGAGATTTGGACGTCGTTACATCCCTGGTGACTGACGCCCTCTGGTGGCAACAGCTGGCAGTGAAGCATTTTGAAGAGCGAGATTAGCAGCAGGGTAAAACTCCACAGTATGACTCTTCACAATATAAGTACGAGTCTGGCAAAAATGTGGAATATATTGTGATCAATGAATGTGTCTCCTTTAACATTGCGAGATAGGGCCAAAGCCTTTGAGGAGGTCTGCACGCACCTTGAAAAGTCCATGAAAAGTGCCTTATGGATCAAAAAGTTGTAAAGTTCCATGGTGTTGCTTTAACTTTCAAGTAAAACACTGGCTCAAACTCAAACAGTTTTGGCTCCACATTTGCATAGTATTTAAGTATTTAAGTATTTAAGTATTTATGTATTTAAGTATTTAAGTATTTAACCGGACGAGACGCCGACGTGAGACTTTTGAGTTTTTTTTACACAAACTTGACCTGATTCGGGGAATATTCTTGCGTCTGCGACTTTACGAGTCGCTGTGAAAACGGCAGAGCGGCCGGGCTGTAAATCAGTTTGAAAAAGTTGGGAGCCATTTTGAATCGTTCAGTTCAAACCTCCAGCTTCACTGTGAGGTTAGTTCAAAGACCGCGGGACGTTTGGACACAGAGACGACAAAAAAGACAAAGACAAAAGACGAATATCTCAACAAATTCCACTGAAAGTAAAATTTTGAACATGTGAAAGTTTTTCTCAGGTTCAGTGTTTTTCTGGGCCGCTGCAGATCTGTGGGTCTTTGGCTCGTCTGTTACTCTCCACATCGTCCATTTTGTTTTTAATTCAGTCTTTTTTAAAAATCCTTCATACTTTACTACAAATACAAGCTTGTGGAGTAAATGTTTAAACAGAACAGCTCTCAGCCCCTGGGCCTCGCTTTGGATTTGAAAAACTTAAAATCTGTCACAGCAGAAATTACAGAAATATCATGAATCAGTTCAACAAAATCCACAGAAGAACATTTTTTTCACTGGTTCCCTTGCAGTTGTACTCCTGTCTGCTCCTGTCTGCTCCTGTCTGCTCCTGTCTGCTCCTGTCTTCTCCTGTCTCCTCCTGTCTCCTTCTGTCTCCTCCTGTCTGCTCCTGTCTCCTCCTGTCTGCTCCTGTCTCCTCCTGTCTTCTCCTGTCTCCTCCTGTCTCCTCCTCTCTGCTCCTGTCTGCTCCTGTCTCCTCCTCTCTGCTCCTGTCTTCTCCTGCCTACTCCTCTTTCCTTCTGTCTGTCTGCCTCCTCCTCTCTGCTCCTCTCTCCTTGTGTCTCCTCCTCTCTGCTCCTCTCTCCTCCTCTCTGCTCCTCTCTCCTCCTCTCTGCTCCTCTCTCCTCCTCTCTCCTTCCCTCTGCTCCTCTCTCCTCCTGTCTCCTCCTCTCTGCTCCTCTTGTCTGCGTTTTATTCTCCACAAAAGTTAGCATGCTAGTTCTTGTTAGCATTACTGCAAAACTTGTCTCTGGGAGCTGTGAAAAGTGCTTATAAACTCATCCTGGTGAATATTTGGGATGTTCTGATGCATAAGGTGAGTGAGGAGTGACTTTGTTCCACTGTAAACTGTTTAAAATGAACTTGTTCTGTTTGTTTCATGTTTTTAAAGTGGTAAAAATCAGGTGCATCGCCTTTAAGACGGAGTGAGAACGCTTCATGTACCCCGCCCCGTCTCTAAACACATCGTACCTTAAGACTTTTTGCATAAATTAAATCTTTTTTCATGGAATTTGTTGAGATAAACATTGAATATTTGTGAAAAGTGCAACTGGACCAAACCCGGCTTCAAGTTTTTACATCCTGGATCCAAACATAAAGTTTAAAGAGGGGGTATTTTACTTCTGTGGGGTAGTACCTGTACAGAACTGTAAGGAGAGATCTCTAGATTACTCAAACATGCATGGATGACTCTAAAACCTCTTCAGACATGTTTTTGATGAGCGAACAGTGTTACAACATGAGGAAAAAGCTAAAAAAAAAAGTGGATTTTGCATAATACCCCCTCTTTAACGTGTGCATAGACTGGCCTCTCCCTCTTTCTGCTCATGCACGCCCCCTGTCTGCGGAATGCATGTCGAACAGCAGCTCAACGCACAAAAATATATATTAAAACTCCTAAATCTCCTAAGTCATTCTTAAACTCTACGTTGCATTTGAAAACTACCAGTGAACACAGTTAGAACAGTTACACGTGTAGTTCGCTGTGAGTCTGTGAGACGCCAAAACTCAAATGTCCATAAGGCTTTGAACGTTACATCGTACAAGTAAAGGCCAAAAGAAAATCACAAATGCATAAAATCAAACATGTACCATCATTACGTTAAGTTAAATATAAAAATGACTGGCTTGAAATGACGAGGACAAAAGGACAGGAGAGGGTTCGGGTAAAGTCGGTCTGGGAGATTCTGGAGGCGCGATTATTGTGTTTATTACGGTAAAAGTCAAGATTAACGTGATGTAGAGACACAGACAGGAGCAAAGACACGCCCGGAGCTTCAAATCTCGACTGAACTAAAGGTAAAAGGAGCTGCAGACGTGAAAACTACCACTTCATGACATCACAAGGTGGAACAGAGCGTTTTGAACTTTGGAGATGTGACGGATTTGAGATTTGTTGCGGCTCCTTCAGATTTGATCAAGTTTGTCTCATTTTTGTGTCTGGAAATACAAGATTTTATGCATTATTCAATCGTTAATTCTTTTCAAATTATAAACCAGATGCCACATCCCACAGTCACTCTTTAAGTTACTCTTACTTGAATAGTACTTTTCCCAAATACTTTTTTACCTTTACTTGAGTTACCGTATTCTCTGGACTATAACTCGCACTTTTTTTAATAGTTTGTCCGGGGTGCGACTTAAACTGTGATTTATATGTGAAATATAGTTTTTTTTCATCATTATCATGCATCTTTTGGCTGGTGCGACTTATACTCCAGAAAATACGGTAATTTCTTGGATCACTACATTGTACTTCTACTTAAGTAACATTATTCTGACCAGATCAGTAAAGACGTTGTATTAAAACTATAGGACACCACTTTTAGGTCTGGCTAAGGCTGGATGATGGAATATTTTTTAACTACCTGGCAACATAACTCTTTAATATTTGAATTTAATAATATGCAAATGATTTAAAGTCAGCTTTGGGATCAGGGCGGCCCAAAAGTCACTGACACTTTTAAATCTTCAGTAGCTCCTTTAATTCTTAAGTTAAACTCACCAAATTTTAGCAGTAGATAAACTGAACCTTCCCAGATTTTTGGCAATATAAACGGTTATAATTGTTCACTCGCTCTGAACAGCCTGATCCAACACACTTTACAGAACATTTAAATCATTTCCGGCTTATGTCTCTTATTTTATCCTGGATATTATGTTTTAAGTTGTTTATTGTCTGAGTTTTATTCACAAACAACTTACAGAAAATGAATAAAACTAGAAGAGAAACAGATTTAAAACGATCAGTTAGCAAAATATCGGCTTTAAAAATTCCATATAAGCCCATTTTTACGATTATTTCTTCACTGGTTTCCTTTGCAGTTTTGCCTTGTCCCACTGCAGTGTTGCTCCTGTCTGCTCCTCCACATGTACAGACCTCTCCTCCTCCTCCTCCTCCTCCTCCTCTTACACCTCCTTTCCCAAACCCTCTCCCGGCCCCAGTGCTGAGGAGCTGGTCCCTTCAGCGCCCCCTGCTGTGTGGCTCAGCGCTCCTCAGGTTAAACTCTACACGGCGCTGACACAGTTAAGACAAAGAGCGAGAGCGACGTCCTGCTACAGAAACACTTCAATCTTTTATTTTAGTCTTTCATAAAAGTGATTTTCAAGACTTTTGCCTGTGGTTGAAATGACAAAATGGCAAATGTAGATGTGAGGAATCAAACCAGGAACCATCTGATTAGTGGGCAACGGCTGTATTTTCTTGTAGGATATTATAATCGTGTTTTTTTGGAAGATTGAAAGTTCGAATCTCGCTTCAACACAAATTATTTTGTGAATATTTAAAGAATATTTATTTTCTAATGTTTCCTCGTCACAAACAGACCTGGAGTTGTGTTTTTTTGTTTCATTCACACAAAAAACCTGCAGATTTAGGCTGAGAGCTCTTCTCTCAAACTGAAAACGCTCTGTTCCACCTTGTGATGTCATCATGTGCTGATACAGGAAGTGCTCCACTGTGTTTTTAAACTCCACACACCTTCATTTCTAGAATCATTTGGATGATTTCAGCTCCTGGAATTGCCAATATTCACCGAACAAAAGGTATAAAGTAGCTGTTAACTTAAAAACTACCACTTCATGACATCACAAGGTGGAACAGAGCATTTTGATGTTACAGACCAATAATTAAGGACACAAAACACAACTCCAGGTCTGTTTTCAGGCGGTAGCAGCATTAGAACATGACTTAAAGCTCAGAAGAGTCAATTTTGCGTAATATAGGACCTTTAAATGGAGAATCTGCCTCTTGCGCCCTCATCTGGCAGCATGACATCATCACACTCTCGAAAACACTGAACAAAAATCTTGAAATCTCACTTCGTTTTTTTAATTATGTGTTTTAGTACATCACTGAGACTAAACCGTTAATACAAAACACCCTTTGAAACGTGAGGTATTGTGTTCCGTCGCACCACGTGTCGTTTTAAACCATCGTTCGACCACTTTGTGACATCACAATGTTGTAACTGCACCTCTTTAAACACGCGCCTCACTCACACATTCACACTTTAACATTCCCTGCACATTCCTGGGAATTTACAGATCCAAAACGCAGGAGAATCAGGTCTGGCTCTGTTCACACACAGAGGTGAGCAGGAACTTCAAGAAATCGTACTTTTCAGAGGACTTTTCTTTCAGCGTACTTTGATTTTCTTTAATATTCAAGCAACTCGAGTAAAAATTGTGGTTCCTCGTCCCGCTATGAGTCAGTCTAAAGTGACTCTCAACATTTGTGTTTCTTGCGGCTCCTTCACAAATGATTTAGTACCAGATGATGTGCAGTATTTCATTTTTAGTTCAGTTTCTCGAGCACTACTTTCTTGCGCCACTAATTTTTGCTCTTAGTAATATTATTTTGAAGTACCTTTCCTCTTACTCGAGTACAATCCCTGGCTTCTCCACCCACCTCTTCACAAATGCAGGTAAATTCCCGGGTCAGACTGCGTGTGTGAACAGGACGATGGAAAAAAAAAAACTCTCACTTTTCTGTTTTGTTGTTAACCTGCTGATGACTATTACAATTCTTGAATCCGTCCTGCATTTCCGACCCGAGACAGCACCCGATCTCTTCCAGAAGTCCTTGAACCTGCGCCCCAGCCTCCGTCACCCCCAAACACGCCCCCAGCCCCAGCAGACCCTCTTTACCCCCCTGGTTCTTCTCCCAGGGCACCTGCATGGCCGAGTTCCTAACCGGGCTCCCTTCTTTACTGCCCTGGCTGTGCAGCGCCCTCTCCTGGTGGCTGCGGGCGGTTTCTTTGGACAGGACCTTACGCCGCAGGACGCCGGTGGAGACGGGCTGAGGGGGAGGAGCGTCCGGGGGGTCGGCGTTGGGTTGGGGCTCTGACGTAGTCCTGGGTCGTCCTCCCGGGGTCGGAGAGGACGGGACAGGGGACGGGGCGGTGGGTCTTTGGAGCAGCACAGGGGAGAAGGAGTGACGGTCCTGGGGCTGGCGGCCGGGGGACAGGTGGTCGTGGCGAGGAGGGGTCCTGGGTAAAGATTTGGAATAGTCCTGTAAAAAGAAAAAGTGCATTAAACCAGACATTTTGTGCTGAGGAGCAGTAACAGAAAACTGAAATTTGAACCGCTAAATGAATTCTTTTGCATTTCTTAACATTATTTGAAGTCTTTTTCTACCTTAAATCAGCCCTTTTGTGCTTGTGTCTCTATGGTTCTCATCTCTGTGGATCATTTTTTATAATTTACACATTTTAAATCACAATATTCATCTAAATCGACTTAAAAGTAACTAATCTTCTGACTTCTACGTTAGAAAACTGTGGTGTCCAATGGAGCTGACGTCGCCGTAAACATCGTCACAACAAAGCGCCGCATGCTGTTGGCGCCCCCTGTGGACAGAGCACGTCACAGCAGCACATTTTTTTACATTTGTACCAAAATGACGTTGCGACGCTGCCGAATCCTACGAGTATCAACGATTAAGAAAATAAAACTGGAGAAGGAAGTGCTGACGTCAGAGTGGGTGTGTCACAGGGGGCGTGTCACAGGGGGCATGTCACAGGGGGCGTGTCACAGTGGGCGTGTCGCAGTGGGCGTGTCACAGTGGGCGTGTCACAGTGGGCGTGTCACATTTATGATCGGATTTTGCGTCGTACCACATGTAACTAGTTTAGAAAATCCATGTATCAAAAGTGGGCGGGGCCAAATAAGGCCATTTAAAAGACTTTGGGGATTGTTTCGAGGTTTTTAACACAAACACAAGACTCAAAAAAGCTTTAAAATGTCGATTTAGCTGAATATAGGCCTGTTAAAATCACAGTAATCTCACTTTTGTCATCATTCTGTTCTGTACCTGGGCTCGTGAGACGGAGATCTTGGGGGAGGAGCGTGGCTGTGCACTGGGGGGTGGGGTCTGTGCGGTGTTGGTGCTCGTGTTGGTGGTTGTGGTGGAGCCAGGGGGCTTCTTGGAGCTCTTCAGGCTGCTCTTGGTGGGCTGTCTGCGGGGGGACGGGGGCAGGTGCTTCCCGTGGACCGCGCTGTCGTCCTGCCCCATGTTCCACCCGCCCTCGTCCTCGTTCCCGGCCCCGTCTGAAGGTCCCGAGTCGCTGCACGTCTTCGTCTTCACCTGCAAGAGAATGAGAAGCCGGCATGTTGGTTTCAGTCATAAACACTTCTGTAAATAAGTCGAATTGTTATATTTGTGATTAATTGTAGGATTTTGTTCCCAGTGGACATGTTAAAATACAAAAAAAAAGAGCAAAAACTAAGAAAAATGCATTTGTTTTCATAGAACGCCTTTAAAAACACCCAAAATTACTTGGTAGGACTAAGTAGAGGTCACTTCCAACACTCACACACCACAAACTAGGCAATTTGGGTGAAGTGTCTTGCCTAAGGACACAACAGCAGGTTCCACTAGAGCCACTGCTGCCCCCCTGTGGCCCCTGGTGTCCCTGCGCTGTTCCTGGCTCTGCTCTGACACCGGGATTAGTCAATCTCACAGTGGTATGGCCCAAAAAGACAATGTTCCCCACTAAAAAGTACAGATACACACCATAGACTGGACATAGCTAACACGCTATGCTAGCCAACTGCTATCTCCAATTCACTTTCTATTGAAAAACTGTGGCTCCTCTCTCTGTAACTGCTGCTGTCATACTCGTCATTTTGGTCTTAAATGTTCGTTTTAACCCTCTACATGATCCTGGGGTTTTTATTTCACTCTTGTGTCTGTAAATCAACATCTGAACATTAATAACAGACACATCAGGTCCTTCTTTCCCTGAGTTTGCTCTCGCTAGCGTTAGCAAAAGGTTTCATTGACAGTGTTGCTAAGCGTCCTCTTCCTGCTAAACCAGCGCAGTGGTCGGGCGTTACCTTCAACATCCTCTCTCCTGATTGGCTCTTTGGTTGCTATGATACTCGTGGTCCGAATTCCACATACGTAACTCGGCTCCAGATTAGCCGCTATTACTGCTCCAGCCTTGATGAGCTTCTTTTGACTAAACCCAGTCACTTCTTTACACAGTCTGTGGTTATAATGCAAGATTTAAAAGTGCTTAATAAGTTAAAGGTGCAGTGAAATGGAGCAAAGGATCATGGTCCGTGTAGTTCCCTCAAAACAGTGGATTTAACCAAAGACTTTTGACGTCACGATGTTTTGGTTATTGTCACATCTCTGTCAGACGCCCAGTCAAATATTCCAGTGGACAGCTTTAAAGTGCTGAATGACGGGTCAAATAAATCCACAAATTCTCTTAAAGATACAGTATGTAACTTTCTGGAGTCAGGTTTGTGGAGATGCGAGCCCACTCAGAGATGGACCTATGTTTTCCAGTGCAACATACACAATCAAAATGGAAGACAACTTATATTTTAGTCTGTTTTTTTGGCTTAAAAAGTGACATATTTTAGCTTTAACATAACAAAACATAAAGTATAGTTTTAGATTTTGGTGGTGAAGTTCCATAGTGTTGCTTTAGACCGACTTTAGACCGACTCACAGGTCCCGTGTAGTCCAGCTCGTCCATCGACCTGAAGAAGTCCAGACTCTTGGCGGCGCTCAGTTTGCCTTGCTCGCCGATGGAGGAGGTGGTGAGCGAGTCCAGGATCTCCTCCAGGAGGTTCATCTGCCCCGAGCTGGTGGAGTCGAGGTCCAGGTCCAGAGACAGAGAGTCCTCACTGTCCTCGGTGTAGGAGCGCACGTCTGCACTGTCCTCGGAGGAGATCCTGGACACAAAACACCGGATTACAACTTAAGACTGACGCGAGCGAAGGCTGAGGACGTCCAAACATTTTCTGTTTTGTAGCTTTAACTTCCAACGATTTGAAGGAAGTTAAAGCTATGGAATATCTGACGTATACCTAAAGCGATTTGATAACTCATGGACATAAAACAATCATTTATTCTTATATTTGAGCGCATAAAATCCTATTAATTCCTGTCGATCAGGGCCACCAACAGAAATTTAAAGGCCTGGGACAAGAACGCAAATATCGACCCCCCTTTAGTATAAATTAATAAGCAGAGGTTCAATTCTGGGGCCCCCTAAAACCGTGGGCCCCGCAACAACAGCCCCTTTGTCCACCCCCTGTCGACACCCCTGGTTCGGACACATATTTATACCAAACAGCCGCAGAGTCAGATAATAACTCTTGAACAGTTTTTCTTCAGAGGAGCTGTATTCTGGGACGGTTTGGTGGTTTTCAGTTTACAGTTACACACATTTTTGGCTTCAAACTGAACAGAATGAACGTCTACAGAGAGTGATTTAAAAGCAGAACAAACAGTGAAATAAACATAAAGCAACATTTTTAAATCCTGTGTTACGTCTTTACACATCAGGAAAATGTTCGCTCTCAAAGGGCTGGATGTAACGTAAAATAAATGTAACTACTTTTTTAACTTGTTCATAAACTTTCTGTATTTATTACTTATTCAATTGACAAATATTGCATCTGTATCTCCAAAAATGTGTCTTTTTAAATTGTTCTCACTGACATTTTAACACAGTCAGACCTTTTCATTTACCTTGTTGTGGGCCACATAAAATGACATGCCGTGCCACATTTGGCCCATGGGCCTTGAGTTTGACGCGTGTGCTCTAATGTTATGAAACTCGATGTAAAGTACGTTAAGTATTCAGAATGCAGTACTTTGATTAGCTCAACAGAACACGTTAGAAAGTACATTTAAACGCAGGTGTTCAATATTCTGCAACTAAATATATTTTCAAAGTATTTTTCCAAAACGCAGCCTATGAATAATACTTTTTTTTGTTTAGAAAAGTTCACATTTTATTGCTCAAACGTGTTCAAAACAGTGGTCAGAAATCACAAGAGTTCTTCATGTGTCCACTTGGGGGCAGTAGAGTCATAAGGAAACTCCCAAGGCTCCATTTAAACTAAAAAAATATGATGGAATAAATGTTTAAAAGTGGTTCTGTCAGGATTATTTCAAAAGAAAGTCATGGAAAAAATTGAAATAAATAAAAGGAAATCAGCAAAAATGTTTAGAGATATTTATGCAACAATAATACAATTTTAAAAAATGTAATCTTTAACTCCAGCTCATGTTTCTCGCTGTACTTCAGTTTGAGTTTATGTAAAGCCACAGAGTTTGTCCGTACTTGCTCGCCGTATCGTCGTCGTCCAGGCCGAACCCGAGCTCTCGAGGCCCCACGCTCATCGGAGACTTGTTCAGACGCTGCTGTAAAAACATCAGAATAAACATGATATAAGAACCACTTTATGACATCACAAGGTGGAGCAGAGCGTTTTGAGGAGATGTGACAGACTCATAATAAAGTGAGACTCAAACATGTGAGTGAAACAAAACACAATTATATAATCTCATATTTAGTTGACTTTATATAGTTTTTAGTTCACTTTTTAGTTTTAAGTTCACTTTATAGTTTTTAGTTCACGTTGTAGAGTTTTTAGTTGACTTTTTAGAATTTTTAGTTGACTTTTTTAGAGTTTTTAGTTCACTTTATATAGTTTTTAGTTCACTTTAGAGTTTTTAGTTCACTTCATATAGTTTTTTATTTTTTTGTTCACTTTTTTTCACTTTTTTTTTTAGTTTTCAGTTTTTACACATTTTTGTTTACTTTGTAGAGGTTTTAGTTCATTTAGAGTTTTTAGTTGACTTTATATAGTTTTTAGTTCACTTTATGTAGTTTTTAGTTCACTTTTTTCTTTTCTTTTTGAGTTTTAAGTTCACTTTTAAAAAATTTGAGCTCACTTAGTGTTTTTAGTTCACTTTTTAGAAATTTTTGTTCACTATATAGAATTTTCAGTTCACTTTTTAGAGTTTTTAGTTCACTTTTTAGAGTTTTTAGTTGACTTTATAATTTTTAGGTTTGTAGATGTAACAGACTAATAATAAAGTGTGACTCAAACACGTGAATGAAACAAACACGACTCCAGGTTTGTTTTTAGAAGGAAACGACATTAAAACATGGATAAAATCTCAGAAGAGGCGATGTTACATAATCTCGGACTTTAGCTCTTTCAGTCGACCCACGTTTCTAAAAACCCAATAAAAATCCAGCTATTTTTATTATTATGAAAAATGCGCTGGTTAAATCCTCGTGCATCGAAGTCGTCGTTAATTACACGAGCAGCCAGACGCGGGGAAAGTGGCAAAGTGGCGCTGCGGCAATAAAAGTTTAGGGGGAGGAGCCGGGGGCCGGGTCCAGTCCGAGGGCCTCGTTCCCGGGGCGTGACCACATGCCGCGGGTCGTAAAGGCGGCGAGGGGCTGTGTCTCTAAACAGCATTTTAATAGATCCTGTGTCAGAGCTGTAAATGTGACAGGGCCATACCAGACGAGCCGCGGGACAGGCACCTGCGACGACGAGAACGTGTGAAAAGAGAAAAGTGTAACTCCAAATGTTCAGAGTCGCGATAAAAACGAAATTTAAACAAAGAACGAGTCGACTTCATTAAAACTATCATGTAAAAACTCTGCATTTAAACTTTAAACTCTCTCCTTCTCCCTCCTCCTTCTCTCCTTCTCTCTTCTCTCTCCTTCTCCCTCCTTCTCTCTCTTCTTCTCTCTCCTTCTCCCTCCTTCTCTCTCTTCTTCTCCCATCTAATAAGAAGCTTGTAAATAAAAATCATAATGAGACAAATTTGTGTTTGAAACAGAAGAAAAGAAGAAAAAACAGAAGAAAAGAAGAAAAAACAGAAGAAAAGCAGAAAAAACAGAAGAAAAGCAGCGGCTCAGAGGCTCATAAAGGTCTGAGGTGAGGAGCCTCTGCACGAGATCAACCAGGTGTTTATTAAAGCAACATGAACCCAGCTCCTGCTCCTCACCTCCTCCACCTCCTCCTCCACCTTCACCACCTCCTCCTCCACGACCTCCTTCTCCTCCACTCCTCCACCTCCTCCTCCTCCACCACTCCTGCTCCACTCCTCCTCCTCCACCACTCCTGCTCCACGACCTCCTCCTCCACTCCCTCTCACTCCTCCACTCCCTCTCCCCTCGTTCCCTCCCTCGCTCCCTCCCTCCCTCCCTCGCTCCCTCCCTCCCTCCCTCGCTCCCTCCCTCCCTCGCTCCCTCGCTCCCTCCCTCGTTCCCTCGCTCCCTCGTTCTCTCCTGTCGCAATTTGTCATGTTCGGTGCCGCTCCAGGAATCAGCCATTTTACAGCAGGAGAGTTTTACGACTGGAAAGTTGGAGACGAGTCGCTCGGAGGTTTTTTCTGTTTAAAAAGGAACATGTTGGTTTGATTTGGAAAAACCAGGAAGTGACTCAGGACTCAGGCCGAGAGAGGGGCCAGAGCGGGCCCCAGAGCGGGCCCCAGAGCGGGCCCCGAGAGTGAAGAGAGGGCCCCAGAGCGGGCCCCGAGAGTGAAGAGAGGGCCCCAGAGCGGGCCCCGAGAGGAAGAAGAGAGGGCTCCAGAGCGGGCCCCAAGAGTGAAGAGAGAGCTCCAGAGAGGGCTCCAGAGAGGGCTCCAGAGCGGGCCCCAGAGCGGGCCCCAGAGCGGGCCCCGAGAGTGAAGAGAGGGCCCCAGAGCGGGCCCCGAGAGTGAAGAGAGGGCCCCAGAGCAGGCCCCGAGAGTGAAGAGAGAGCTCCAGAGCGGGCCCCAGAGCGGGCCCAGAGAGGGCCGAGCGGGCGGGCCCCAGAGCGGGCTCCGAGAGAGAGAAGAGAGGGCTCCAGAGAGGGCTCCAGAGTGGGCCCCGAGAGTGAAGAGAGGGCTCCAGAGCGGGCCCCGAGAGGATGAAGAGAGGGCTCCAGAGCGGGCTCCGAGAGTGAAGAGAGGGCCCCAGAGCGAGACGACGACACATTTATGATAAAAGCAGCTCTTGAATCTAATTATGACACGTTTTATCACCCAAGAGTCAGGAAGTGCACTGTTAGCATGCCGGCCGCTGTTAGCATCACCGCTCTGGTCTCTGACAGCTGTGAAAAGTGCTTGTAAACTCATCACTGTGAGTAATTAGATTGTTCTGAATGCATAAGGTTCGACTTTGGACGACTGTGATCGTTTCAAATGGACTCGTTCTGTTTTCCACGTTTTTAAGACGCTGCAAATCGGGAACAGCGTCTAACACTTTCCAGACAGAAAGTCTTCGAGCGTTTGGATCACAAATAAATAAAGTCGGACGTCATCGGAGGTTTGTCGACGGTTTGCGCCGCTCTCGTCCAGCTTGTTTACCAAAGACTCACACTTTGATCGGCTCTAATCGCACCGGTCTGATCCAGGAGTTTAAAGATCTGGCTGCGGAGGTAAAGACGGGATTTGGCTTTGGATTTCTCCTAAAATAAATGTTCCATGTTCGAGCTTTTATAGAGGACGAGAAATAACACGTTTAACCACGGAAACGCAGGAGGAGAACGTGAACGACTGTGATGGACGGAAGGTTTGGGCTGGAGAAGAAGAAGTGTGAACGAGAGAATCAAAAGTGAAAAATAAATACATGAAATAAACCTTTTAAAAATGGGGAGGGTGGAGAGGAGGAGAAGAGACAGAAGAGAGAGGGGAAGAGGAGGAGAAGATGAAGAAGAAGAGGGTGAGGAGGAGGAGAGAGGAGGAGAAGATAGAGAAAGGTGTGAGGACGGGGAAAAGAAGGAAGAGGAAGAGACAGAACAGTGTGAGTAGGAGAAGAGGGGAAGAAGAGAGAGAAGAGGGTGAGGAGAAGAGGAGAAGAGACAGAAGGAGGTCTACGAGGTCCAGACCTTGTGCTTCTGCTCTAATAAAAAAACTGATGGAGCCGAGGCCTCTCCAGCGCCCCCTGTGCTCCGCCCCTTCTCTCCAGCGCCCCCTGTGCTCCGCCCCTTCTCTCCAGCGCTCCCTGTGCTCCGCCCCTTCTCTGACAGCGCCCCCTGTGCTCCGAAACCTCTCCAGCGCCCTCTGTGCTCCGCCCCTTCTCTCCAGCGCCCCCTGTGCTCTGTCCTTACAGTTTTACTACAGGTGTGAATGGGTGAAAAATAGTTTTTTGTTTAAAAAATCCCTCAGTATCAGTATTAGTATCAGTATTAGTATTAGTATCAGTATTTTCTCTGGGAGTGGACCCCAGATGCCGAGTTCAGACACAGAAGAAGGACTGAACGGGGTTTATTCTGCACTCGCCTCCTTTAATCTGAGAGATGAAGAGAGAGAGGGAGATAGAAGAGGGGGAGGAGAAAGAGTGAAAGAGAGAAGAGAGGCAGAAAAGAGAGAAAGAAAGAATGAAAGACAGAGATAGATGAATAAAAGAGAGGAGGAGAGAGAGAGAGAAAGAGAGAATGAACAGGGAGCTGGAGAGAGAGAGAGAGAAGAGAGAAAGAAGAGAATGAAAGACACAGAGAGAGAGAGATGAATAAAAGGGAGAAGGGGAGAGAGAAAGACTGAATGAACAAAGAGAGCTGGAGAGAGAGTGAGAGAAGAGGGGCTCTCCAGAGAGAGGGAAGAAGAGAATGAAAGAGAGAGGAGAGAGAGAGAGAGAGAGAGAGAGAGAGAGACGAGAGAGAGAGAGAGAGAGAGAGAGAGAGAGAGAGAGAGAGAGAGAGAGAGAGAGAGAGAGAGAGAGAGAGAGAGAGAGAGAGAGAGAGAGAGAGAGAGAGAGAGACGGAGAGAGAGAGAGAGAGAGAGAGAGAGAGAGAGAGAGAGAGACAAAGAGAGAGAGAGAGAGAGAGAGAGAGAGAGAGAGAAAGAGACAGAGAGAGAGAGAGAGACAGAGAGAGAGAGAGACGGAGAGAGAAAGACAGAGAGAGAGAGAGAGAGAGAGAGAGAGAGAGAGAGACAAAAACAGAGAGACCTTGACCATGATTTTATTATTTTGTCTCTAAAATGTCTCACTGATCCGACAGATCGTGGAGATAAAATGAGGCTCATGTTTGTGCTGTTCAGGTTTATATAGATTTAATCATTTAAAAATTTAATCATTTAAACATGTTTTTTTTAGATTTAAATGAGTCAAAACTCGACTCTCGTGCTGAATCTGCACATTTACATTTATGTTCAGTCCATTTGTACATTAGATTTTTCTTGTTTTTTCTACACGTGTTAGTTTGATTTTACAGTTTGATCATTTTCTCGTGTCGCCTCTGACTCTGGAAATAAAAATAAAACTGAGTCTGATTCAGAAAGAAAAACTAAGACATTTAAACTATTTTCTGTGGTTCTGATCAGATTTAAAAAAGTTTGAATAAATAACTTTAAAAAAATAAAATAAAACAAACCAACGACTCAGGTGTTTTTTTCTTCTGCTCTTTTTTATCACAGCTCATGATTTTTTAACAATATTTTAGATTTATAATAGTTTTTGTGGTTTAAATCTGCTCTTTGTTTCATTATTATCATTCATCGTCGATATTCACTTCAGCGACGTATCGAACTTCAAAATGTGATAATTCTGATTTAAAAAGACACAGTTTGAACAATAACTTTAATAAAACGACGCAAACGACACTTCACATGAAATAAGACTAAAAAACAGACCTGGAGATGTGTTTTTTTGTTTCATTCTCACATGTTTAACACACAAACTCTTCTCTCAAACTGAAAACGCTCTGTCCCACCTTGTGATGTCATCATGTGCTGATACAGGAAGTGCTACGTCATGTTTTTAAACTCCACACCTTCATTTCTTGAATCATTTGGATCATTTTAGACGCTGGAATTGCCGATCTACGACTGAACTAAAGGTAAAAAGCAGCATGAAAACTACCACTTGATGACATCACAAGGTGGAACAGAGCGTTTGGATGTAACAGACGAATAATAAAGGAAACAAAACACGAGTCCAGGTCTGTTTTGACGAGGTGACAGCGTTAGAACGGGACTTAAAGCTCGTAAAGACTCCATTTTGTGTCATACAGCACCTTTAAGAACGACTCAAGCTCAGAAACGACTTAATTAACGTCTCAAACCTTTAATTAAACCTGAAACCGTCTTAATAATGAAAGTGTCGTTATTTTAAAGTGGTGCCTGTGGTTTTTGTTTTTCTGAGGGGTGAGGGAGGGAGGCGCAGTTCACCACAGTCACCAGAAGATGGCACTTTAGTCTCAGGGACAGAATCACCACAGAATAAATCAGATTTACAGATAAAACTGATTTAAATGTAAAAGCAGCTCGAGCGGCGTCGGTTTATAATGTGAGCTCATGTTATTTCTGTGGATCAAATTTAAATTAAATAAAGACTGAACAGTGTCGTCTGCAAAAAGGAACATTTTAAAGTCTCATACGACGTTTAACTCAGAAACATAAACATCTCGTCTTGAAAATTCTCACCTTTTTTTTAAATTTAAAAACTTCAGATTTTAGAGTTTTAATAAAAAGCTGATTTTTAATATATTTTTATGTCTAATAATTGAAATAAATAAAAAAGTGAACGAGGTTTTCTTCAGTTTGAGACAAAAAAAAAAAAAAGAAAAATCTCGTCTTGTAAATTCTGCATTTTTTTATATTTGAAAACTTCATTTTGAGAGTTTTATTTTAGAGATGTTTATAGTTTTAAATATGATGTAAAGTGATTTTTACAGGCAAAAAAAGAAGAAGCTAAAATAACGAGTGAAATGTGGATCTGTCTGAGCTGAATCTTTAACGTTTGGCTCAAGAAACAAAAACATCTGAACATTTTAAATTAAGACTTTTATTTTTACATTTGAGGATTTCAGTTTAGAGACGAAAATAGATTTTTAAAATGCGTTTATAAAGTGTTTTTTCTACAGACAAAAGATTTGATTAAGCTCAGAGTGAAAAGAATCGTCTGTGAAAAAGAATCATTCTGAGACGATTCTTTATGACAAATATGAATCTGGAAAATTATCACATTTTTAAATTTGAAAACTTCAGATTTGAGGATTTCAGTGTCAAGATGTTTTTAGAGTTAGATTTTTTTTTTTGTATTTTCTATCGTCGAAAAAATTAAAATTAAGATAATATTGAGGAAAAACAATGATCTCAAAAGAATCAGGATAAAACTGATCTTGAAAATTCTCACATTTTTTAAATTTTAAAACTTTATATTTTAGAGTTTCAGTAAAAATCTGCTTTTATAGATTTTTTTTTTTTTTGTTTTTTCTGTTCCCTAAAAATAAAGATAATATTAATCATTTTGAGATAAACTTTGCGTCTTTAACGATCACAGATGATTAATTGAACTGATGTGGAAAATTTTAGCATTTTTTAAATTTTAAAACTTTATTTTTGAGAGTCTCAGGACAGAGCTGCTTTTATTTTTTTTTTTGTATTTTCTATGGCCTAAAAATTGTAATTAAAATAATATTGATCATTTTGAGACACATGTTGCATCTATAGAGCTAAAGATCACACACGACTCTGGAAAATTCTCACATTTTTAAATCTGAAAACTTCATATTTGAGGATTTCAGCAACGAGACACTTTTTAATTTTAATCTGACATAAAGTATTTTCTAGAGTTTCACAGTGAGGAGCATTTTCAGATAAACTTTGTGTCTATAAAGATCGAAACATGAATCTGGATAAAACTGATCTGGAAAAGTCTGAAAACTCCAAACTTGAGATTTTCAGAGTTGAGTTAAAGTCGAGACTGTTCTTTATAAAGGGAGATATATGTTTTTTCTATAGGATAAAAATGACGCCTCAGAAGAAAATCGAGCTTCAGAAACAAACATCTGATCTTGAAAATTCTCACTTTTAAAAAATCTGAAAACAACATATTTGAGAATCCCACTGCACAGCTGCTTTTACACATTTATTTTTATTTTTTTTTTTGCATTTTCTACAGTCTAAAAATTTAAATCAAGATAATATTGATCATTTTTCATTTTGAGACAAACTTTGTGTCTGTAAAGATCAAACATGAATCAGGATAAATCTCATCATTTTTCAGAGTTTCAATGTCGAGAAACTTATAGATTTTAATATGACACGATGTATTTTCTATAACCTGAAAATGTGTTTTTAGAGAAGAGAGAAACTGTGTCTGTGAGATATTTTTACATTTATCGTCTCATAACGACATTTATCTTAAAAAACAGGCTCAATCTCACTTTGATAATTATGGATTTTTGAAATATTTGAAGTGTGTAAATTTACTGTCAGTATTTTCTGCTCTAGAGCCGAGATAAATGTGTTTTTATTTTTCTCTGTGATAAACGTGGTTTTTATTTTTCTCTGTGATAAACGTGTTTTTATTTTTTTCTGTGACGTGTTTTTAAAAAAACAACTACACTTTAAAAACACTAAATTTGAAATTAATAAAGAACAAACTGTTTATTAAAATAAATCGGGGCTTAAGAGAGAGGAGGTAGGAGGTAGGAAGTAGGGTTTAGGAGATAGGAGGTAGGAAGTAGGAATTAGGAGGTAGAGTTTAGGAGATAGGAGGTAGGAGGTAGGAATTAGGAGGTAGGGGGTAGGAGATAGGAGGTGGGAGGTAGGGTGTAGGAGGTAGGAGATAGGAGGTAGGAGGTAGGGGGTAGGAGATAGAAGGTAGAAGGTAGGGAGTATGAGAGATAGGAGGTAGGAGTAGGGAGGTAGGGGGTAGGAGATAGGAGGTAGGAGATAGGAGGTGGGAGGTAGGGGTAGGAGATAGGAGGTAGGAGTTAGGAGGTAGGAGATAGGGGGTAGGAGATAGGAGGTAGGAGATAGGAGGTAGGGGGTAGGAGATAGGTGGTAGGAGATAGGAGGTAGGAGATAGGAGGTAGGGGGTAGGAGATAGGAGATAGGAGGTAGGAGATAGGTGGTAGGAGATAGGAGGTAGGAGATAGGAGGTAGGGGGTAGGAGATAGGAGATAGGAGGTAGGGGGTAGGAGATAGGAGATAGGAGTAGGAGGTAGGAGATAGGAGATAGGAGGTAGGAGATAGGAGGTAGGAGATAGGAGGTAGGGGGTAGGAGATAGGAGATAGGGGGTAGGAGATAGGAGGTAGGAGGTAGGAGTTAAATAGAAGTTTCTTGCTCAGCTGCAGCGTCTCGTCTGAATTTCATTAAGTTGATAAAATGATAAATGATCAAATGAAACATCGGCTCCAGTTTAAATTTAGATGATTCAGATTCAGAATTTAAATTTACAGAGAGACAGAGAGAGAGAGGGATGAACGGAGGAGGAAGAGAGGGTTTGGAGAAAGAGGGAGAGAGGGAAGAAAGGAGAGAGGGGCAGAAAATATATTGTGTCATGAACAAAAACTGCACAAATGCAGATGATTTACACACGACCAACACAACTTTATAACTATAAAAGTTAAAAAAAAATAAAAATCAGCAAATCCAGACTGATCTTTGTGTATTTTTATTCTCCACTTCCTCCGTCGCGTCTCGAGCCAAACACCATCGTCCAATCAGATTTGTTTATTTCAGTGACGCAGGTGAAACGAAGCAGCTCATTGGTCGCTCATCGTTTACAAACAAAATGACCTTTGACCTCAGATAAACGTTTAGAGCTTCATCTTTTTCTGTCGGATATTTTTTCATTTCTTTTTTTCTCGTGAGCTTTTGTCGTATTTGTTTTGATACAGACGGAGCCTGTGTCTCTGATTGGCTAATCCACCTGTCAATCACTCCCATCTGAACTCGCCCATGAGCACTTCCTGTTTGTACTTCCTGTTTGTACTTCCTGTTTGTACTTCCTGTTTGTACTTCCTGTTTGTTGTTTGTTTTACTGGGTCAGTGGATTTTAAAAACACAGAGGAGCAAATGTTCAGGATTATTTAAACATGAGTGAATGATAAAACAGATACAGATCACTCCACAGATCACTCCACTGATCACTCCACAGGTCACTCCACAGATGACTCTACAGGTCACTCCACGGATCACTCCACAGGGCACTCCACAGATCACTCCAGGGCCACTCCATAGATCACTCCACGGATCACTCCCAGAGGTCACTCCAAGGATCACAGGTCACTCCACAGATCACTCCACAGGCCACTCCATAGATCACTCCACGGATCACTCCACAGATCACTCCACAGGTCACTCCACAGATCACTCCACAGATGACTCCACAGGTCACTCCACGGATCACTCCACGGATCACTCCACAGATCACTCCACAGGTCACTCCACAGATGACTCCACAGGTCACTCCACAGATCACTCCACAGATCACTCCACGGATCACTCCACGGATCACTCCACGGATCACTCCACAGATCACTCCACGGATCACTCCACAGGTCACTCCACGGATCACTCCACAGATCACTCCACGGATCACTCCACAGATCACTCCACGGATCACTCCACGGATCACTCCACGGATCACTCCACAGATCACTCCACGGATCACTCCACAGGTCACTCCACAGGTCACTCCACAGGTCACTCCACAGATCACTCCACAGGTCACTCCATGGATCACTCCACAGATCACTCCACAGATCACTCCACAGGTCACTCCAGGTGTTTTGTGTTTCAGGAGGTGCTCTGACCCGAGGAGGAAGTGACACGTCTCTAAAAACAAAACTGATCCAGACCAGACTCTCACCAGAAAAACGACAAGTATTCAACCGACTCCAAGGACGACAGGAGAGAGGGAGACGAGAGGAAGAGGGAGGGAGAGAAGGTAGAGGAGGAGAGACAGAGGAAGAGAGGGAGGTAAGGAAAGAGGGAGGGGAAGCGGGACAGGAGAGAAAGAGAGTGGGAGGGACAGAGAGAGGAAGAGAAAGAGGGAGAGGAGCAGAGGGAGAGGAAGAGAGAGGAAGAGAGCGACAGAAGGAGGGAGAGAGGAGGACGGGTGGTAGAGATGGAGGGAGAGAGGGAGGTAGAGAAAGTGGTGGAGATAGAAGAAGAGAGGAATGAAAAGCAGTAAGGAGGGAGAGAGAGAAGCACCGAGGGAGAGCAGACGGAGAGAGAGAAGGAGGGATGTGCCTGAGATGACAGATGATAGAAAGTGTCTCTGAGCCCCACACAGAGCTGCTTTTAATCACACCACAGACTCTGATTGTAATGTTTTATGAGCAGGTTAAAAGACTTAAAGGGGAGGGGCTTAAAGGGGAGGGGCTTAAAGGGGAGGGGGCTTTAAAGGGGATGTGCACAGCGCTGTCATTTTCACATATGATTTCAGACAGAGTAAAAACCGTGCGCTGGAGGGGTGAATGTGACTAAAATTTGAATTATTTCCTGATCTCTTCTCGGTGTCAGATCGACATTTAAAGCCGTATTGTGGAACTTTCCCGGTGGCCGGTACCTGTCGCCTGCTTGTCTCCGTGACGATGTCATTACTTTTTCCCTGAAATGTTGCGCAATACGGCATTAAACCGATTTATGTCCGAGAATAAAAGCAGGCGACGTCACTTAAAGCAGAGGCATTTAATGCCACACTGCGGGACATTTCAGGGAGACTTCGTTACTTTAAAGCTGTATTCTCTGATCCGTCTTTTTCTCGATAAGATTTGGAGTTTAAAAAATAAACTTTTCCATAAATACTTTTAAATATTCGGGTTATTTTGCTGCACATTTATCAAATCTGCAAATTAAAGCCACAGTGTGTAACTTTCTGACACTGATTCCATGGAAACAGTTAAAACAGTTAAAAAACATTCTCCACAGACGAGTTTTGTGTCACATTTATGTCATGTTAGAGCAATATCTCCATGGAAACAAGCAGCAGCAGGTGAGAGTCGGGTCTGTGGAGAGGCGAGCGGCTCAGGGTGAGGAGGTCTGGACTCTTCACGACATTAAGCAAAAACAAACAAAAAAACAAAACCACATGTTTTTATTTCATCTATTTTTGGCTAAAATGTTCCGCGCTGTGGCTTTAAATGCAGAGTTATGTTTGTTTCACTTTCTCTGATCAAACATCGTCTGTTTTTAAAATAATTCCACATTTAGTCTGAATTCTTCTCAAACTAAAAACTCTCCTCTGACGTCACATCAGCTCTGATTGTCCTTCCTCTTCCTCCCTCTCCTCTCCCTCTCTCCTCTTCTGTCCTCCTCCTCTCCCTCTCTCCTCTTCTGTCCTCCTCCTCTCCCTCTCTCCTCTTCTGTCCTCCTCCTCTCCCTCTCTCCTCTTCTGTCCTCCTCCTCTCCCTTCCTCTCTCTGATCCTCTGCTTCCCTCTCTTTCTCCCTGTCTTCTCTTCTCGCTCTTCTCCTCTGTCCTCCTCCTCTCTCTCTTCTCACTGTCTTTTTCGCTCCTCTCTCTTCCCTCTCCTCTTTTTCTCCTCTCTCCTCTCTCCTCTCTCTCTCCTCTCTTTCTCTTTCCCCTCTGTCCTCCTTCTCTCCCTCCCTCTCTCCTTGTTTCTCATCTCCTCTCTCTCCCTCTCTCCTCTTCTGTCTCTCTCCTCTGTCCTCCTCTCTCTCCTTTCTTTCTCCCTCTCTTCTCTTCCCCTCTGTCCTCCTCCTCTGCTCTCCTCTCTGACCATCCCTCCTCCTCTCCCTCTCGTTCTCCCTCTCTTTCTCCTTCTCCTCTTCCTCTCCTCCTCCTCCTCCTCCTCTTCTTCTTCCCCTCGTCTCCAGCAGATCGACCAAACAAAACTCTGACGTTAATTATCTCTCCGTCGTCGTATTTCTCGTTCGTCACAAAACTCAAGAATCCACGGTTCACTTTCCTCAAACAAAGAAGAAGAAATAAACCGACAAAAAACAGCGGCGAAGGTTTAAATCAAAACTCAAAATAAAACCAAAAACGAGCTCGAACAGGAGTCTGCAGCTTCTGTGACACGCCGCCATTTTGAGGACCATTCAAATCAGATCATCATGTGCTTTTTTGAGCTATTGTCTCATTCTGAAGCCCAAGCACGAGACTCATTCGTAGTTAAAGGTGCGCTGTGCAACTTTACTGATTTGTGTCTCCATGGAGATGTTATCGCTTTGACTGAAATGTTCCGCAGTCTGGCATTAAACACTTCTCCTGTGTGTGGCATTTATTTTATTATCGGTGTTTATTGCTACAAAAATAACTTGAAAAACATGTATCTGCTGGTTCTATCTCCATGGAGACGAGCAGGTAACGTCTAGAGACCAAACTACATGTCAGATCCGTGGAGAGGCGAGCGAGCGCACAGTGAGAATGGAAGTTTTACAAGTTTTTTTCCAGCAATGTACCGTGTTTTCGGGACTATAAGTGTCACTTTTTTCATAGTTTGTCCAGGGCTGTAACTTAAACTCAGACGCAACGAGCTGTTAATGTGAAAACTACCACTTGATGACATCACAAGGTGGAACGGAGCGTTTTGAGCTTTGGAGATGTTACAGACTCAGAATAAAGTGCGAGAGTGAAACAAAACACAACTCCAGGTCTGTTTTTGAGCAGGAAACGGCGTTAGAACATGACTTAAAACTCACAAAAGCTCAGAAGAATCCATTTTGCGTAAAGTAGAGACTCGCAAAAAATGATAATTCTCTGCAAATCTGTCACAAGTATAAAAAATATGGATTGAAATAAGTCCACGTGTTTGTAACTGCACATCTCTGCTGTAAATCATCTTTCTAATTACCACGCGCTCTACACAGATCCTCACGTGTTTGAGCCACATTATTGATGAGCGTGTCCTGGGGATGCTGCAGTTTGCACATCGGGTGCCAGATCTGCACAAAAACAAGCGAAAAGGAGCGAACTCTTCTGCCTTTAGCTGCAGATTCTCCAGACAAAGTGCTGAGCCTCTGCTGTCCGGCTTCACACAAAACACTGACACAACAAGACGGAACGCTTATGGAACGAAAGAGAGATGGAGAGATGGAGGGAGGGAGGGAGGGAGAGAGGGGGAGAGAAAACAGACAGAGAGAGGGAGAGAGGGAGAGAAAACAGAAGGAAAGAGGGAGAGAAAACACTGACACAACAAGACGGAACGCTTATGGAATGAAAGAGAAATGGAGGGAGGGAGAGAGGGAGAGAGGGGGAGAGAAAACAGATAGAGAGAGGGAGAGAAAACAGAAGGAAAGAGGGAGAGAAAACACTGACACAACAAGACGAAACGCTTATGGAATGAAAGAGAGATGGAGAGATGGAGGGAGGGAGGGAGGGAGGGAGGGAGGGAGAGGAGGGAGAGAGAGAGGGAGAGAGGGGGAGAGAAAAGAGACAGAGAGAGGGAGAGAGGGAGAGAAAAGGGACAGAGAGAGGGAGAGAGAGGGAGAGAGGGAGAGAAAAGAGAAAGAGAGAGGAGAGAGGGAAATAAAGGGACACAACAAAAACAAAGGAAAGCTTATGAGAAAACGACAAGAGAGAACGCTTATGGAGAAAGAGAGATGGAGAGATGGAGGGAGAGAGGGAGAGAGGGGGAAAGAAAACAGACAGAGAGAGGGAGAGAAAACAGAAGGAAAGAGGGAGAGATGGAGAGAAAACAGACAGAGAGAGATAGAGAAGGAGTGAAAACAGAAAGAAAGAAGGAGAGGGGGAGACAAAACACTGACACACCACCATGAAATGCTTATGGAACGAAAGAGTGATGGAGAAATGGAGGGAGACAGGGAGAGGAGGAAAGAAAACAGATAGAGAGAGAGGGAGAGAAAAAAGAAGGAAAGAGGGAGAGCAAACAAACAGGGAGAGGGGGAGAGAGAATAGACAGAGAGGGAGAGAGGAGGAGAGGAGGAGAGAAAACAGATAGAGAGAGGGAGAGGGGGACAGAAAACAGTAGGAAAGAGGGAGAGAAAACACTGACACACCACCACGAAACGCTTATGGAACGAAAGAGAGATGGAGAGAGGGAGAGAGAGAGGGGGAGAGAAAACACACTGAGAGAGGGAGAGAAAACAGAAGGAAAGAGGGAGAGAAAACAAACAGAGAGAGGGAGAGGGGGAGAGAGGGAGAGAAAACAGATGGAGAGAGGGAGAGGGGAAGAGAGAACAGACAGAGAGGGAGAGAAGGGGAAGAAAAGAGAAAGAAAGAGGGAGAAGTAGCAACAACAGAAAGAGAGATAGAGAGAAAACACCAGGACACAAACACCTGTTTCTGCTTCTGGACTGTCCCACTAAATAAACATCTACAACGAACTAAAACTAAAAAAGTGTAAAACATGAGACTTTAGCAGTGAAATTTGTGAAAAAACACGAGTGTGAAAGGAGCAGAGCTGTACCCGTCTGATCTTGTGCAGTCGCCGTGGAGACAGGCTCTTGGTGCTGGTGGGCGACCCTCCGCACACGGCCAGAACCTCGTCCTCCTCCTCCTGCACAGAACGAGAACCGACCACGTTACGAAACTTTTAACATACAGGAAAACTAAACATGGACGCGAGATTCTGAGAGACTGTCATGAAACACGTCCATCACACATCAAATGGTAAAAAGTTCTGAAGAAACAACAGCAGCTCCATGAAGTTTGTCCATCCCTGTCTCTATCTGCAGGTTTAGTATCTGGCAACCCAGGTTCAGATGGTATCGTAGTATCTTTTTAAAACTGTTTAATCCTCACAAACAGACCTGGAGCTGTGTTTAGTTTCATTTAACACACAAATCCTGCAGATTTAGACGTCTGAGTTCTTCTCTCTAACAGAAAACACTCTGTTCCACCTTGTGACGTCATCATGTGGTGATACAGGAAGTGCTCCACTGTGTTAAATCTGTCAACTGGACAAATCGTTGCAGGAGTGAAGACGTTTTGGTCAGATCACTGCTGCACACTGTCTTATATCGGTCTACATTCAACCTTTAATGGCCCTACTGCCTCACTCTATTGTTCTCTTTGTTCTCTTTGTTTGCTTTGGGTCTGAGGACGGAGTTATAGATAACTCAGGCCTCTATTCCTGTTCAACTCTGTACAACTTCACTAGAAACACTGGGAAAATTTCAGCGCTACTACCACTTCATGACATCACAAGGTGGAACAGAGCATTTTGAGCTTTGGAGATGTTACAGACTAATAATAAAAGAAGCAAAACACAACTCCAGGTGTGTTTTTGAGGAGGAAACATCATTATAACACGACTTAAAGCTGCAAGAGTCCATTTTGTGTAATAAAGCACCATTTTTAATAGCGATTGAATTGATAGCTCTAAAATCAAGAATTCAAAACAAAGAGTCTTGGAGCGGCTCGTGTTTTGTGTGTACGCTAACGCTAACCTCTCCCCCTCTCCCACCTCTCCCTCCTCTCCCTTCCCTCCCTCTCGTTCACCAGATCAAACTGCTGTTGCCTTATCAAACGCATCAGGCTTATGGAAACATACATTACTTTGAGCGAATGAGGCGCTGATGAAATATGCAGACAATAGGAGCGGGTCGGGGCGCGGGGACATGACAGGACGTAGCCAGAGGGCCCATCGCTTTAAAATGTACAAGCGCGAACAAAGCAGCGAGCGCGACTCAGAGCTCGTTAGCAATCAAACCCGAAGTGTAAAACACGCGCCTGTCTGTTAGCATGAGCTAGCATGAGCGAGAGGGGGCGACGGAGGTGTGGAGGGGCACAAACGATACACGTACATGCTTGAATTTTACTGCAATTCAGAATAAAAATCGGTATTTGAGAAGTTTTAAAAGGACAAATTATGATTTTTTCCCCCTTGTATTAAACTATAGCACTTTCAATTATTATTTCATCGATCGAAATTAGCCAAAAGTTTGACCCAGACGCTAATTTTTTGTGTTTTTAAAGGGCCCATATTAAACTTTTCTCTGATTTTTGTTGTAATGTCGTTTTCTCATCACAAACAGACCTGGAGTTGTGTTTTTTTTGTTTCATTCACACATGTTAAACATTAAAAAAAAAACCTGCACATTTAGACCGAATTCTTCAAACTGAAAACACTTTGTCCCACCTTGTGATGTCATCATGTGGTAATACAGGAAGTGCTCCACTGTGTCTTTAAACTCCACACACCTTCATTTCTAGAATCATTTGGTTGATTTCAGCGCTGGAATTGCCGATTGCTACTGAACTAAAGGTAAAAAGGAGCTGTTAACTTGAAAACTACCACTTCATGACATCACAAGGTGGAACAGAGCATTTTGAGCTTTGGATAATAATAAAGTGTTACTCAAACTTGTGAATGAAACTGTTTGAGGAGGAAACAGCATTAGAACATGACTTAAAGCTACAGGAGTCAGTTTTGTGTAATGTAGCACCTGTAAATATGATGTAAGTTCAGAGAAGTGGGCGGAGTTATGGGGAACGTGCAAACTGAAATTTTGTGCTTCAAATTCAGAACGATACAGGATTATTCAAACACAAATCAGCTGCTCAAAAAACAACTCTGGGAAAGCTAAAGGCGTCACAACATGGATAAAGTGCAGTTTTTGGCCGATTGGAGGTTTTCAGATCCTAGAATGTAATGACGTCACACTCCCACATGGGGGCGCAAGAGGCAGATTTCCCTGTTTAATTACACTGCCCTTTGCCATGACATATCCAAAAGGTGAATCCACAAATACTGAACCCATCGCCCGTATAAAAAGCTCTAAATTCATGAAGAAAACGCCTTTTTTTAGCAAGTAGCGGCTGCTTAGCAACACTGTCAATCAAACCTGTTGCTAACGCTGACGGGAGCTAAATAAAAACGGCAGGATCATGTAGAGGGTTAATACGAACGTTTAAGACTAAAATGACGAGTCTGACATCAGCAGTTACAGAGAGAGGAGCGACAGTTTTTCAATAGAAAGTGAACTGGAGCTAGAGCTGATGTAGCAGGAAGTGCGTCGATGATCACTTCCTGTTTGGAACGTAGCAGCTAGCAGGTTAGTCGTTACAACACGAGCCTGCTTTGCTTTGAAACTATATTAAATGTAGCTGTCGCCATCTGTACTAAACGTGATTGGCTTATAGATTGTTGTGATGTCATCGTAACCACGGCGATACGCGGCGGAGACGGCGTCCTCTGTTTGCGGCGGTCTTACTCTGGCTTTGAGGCGTCCCTTGATGTCCCGGATGCCCCTCTTGGCGTGACTCTTGGCCTGTAGAGAAAACACAAATGCAATAACTGTTACTTTTGGGAAGATTTGTGGAAAAAACTGGAAAAAAAACACAAAAAAGACCTGGAAATCCTGGAAAATTAAACAAAAATAAAACATGACGAATGAAAATATGATGTGTGCTTAAAAATACACTTATTACATGGTGGAATTTGTTTTTTAAAGATGAACTAGAGAGTACTCCACCTACTCTCTCGTGGAAAAGTTATTCCTTTGCCTGGAATGTTCCACAGAATGGCATTAAACTCATCTAACTCCAAAACTAAGTCATGTCACCAGGCCAAGGTACAGGTCAGATCTGTGGAGAGGCGACCCAGCTCACAAAAACACTGCAAGGCTGTTTTTTTTGCAAGATATAGATGAGTTTAATGCCATACCGTGGAACATTCCAGACAAAGCTATATCTCTGTGGACATTAGCAGGTGGTGGACCTTCTGCCAGGAAAGTGACGTAGTGAAGCTTTAAATTGTGGTTAAATTGGAGGTTAATCTGGTGGTTCAATTGACGGTAAAATGATCAAATATAATGGAGGGAAGGCAGGAGAAGTGTCTTGCCCAACGACACGACGTCAATTTCCACTGGTTCAAGCGAGAATCAATCCACCGTATTGGGGGTTGAATTGATGGTTGAATTGTTTTTTGAAATGGGTAGTTAAGTTGCTAGTTAAATTGTTAAATTATCAACTATAATGGAGGGGAAGGTTGGAGAAGTGTCTTGCCCAAGGACACAGACTCAGTTTACGCTGGTCTAAATGGGAATCAATCTGCCATACTGGAGATTAAAATGGAGGTTGAAGGTTGGAATTGGTATTTGAACTGGTAGTTGAGTAGCTGGTTCAACTGTTAGTTAAATTATGAACTGTACTGTGGGCAAGGTTGGAGAAGTGTCTTGCCCAATGACACAATCTCAATTTTCACTACTTAAAATGGGAAGTAATTTGCCACATTGGAGGTTAAAATGGAAGTTGAAGGTTGGAATTGGTATTAAAACTTGTAGTTAAGTTGCTGGTTAAATTGTTAGTTAAATTACCAATTCTAATGGAGGCAAGGTTGGAGAAGTGTCTTGCCCAAGGACACAACAACAGTTTCCATTGGTCCAAGCGAGAATCAAACCGCCATATTGATTGTTAAATTGGCGGTTGAATTGATGGGTAAACTGCACTGGAGGCAAGGTTGGAGAAGTGTCTTGCCCAAGGACACAATCTCAATTTTCACTACTTAAAATGGGAAGTAATTTGCCATATTGGTGGTTAAAAAGGAAGTTGAAGGTTGGAATTGGTATTAAAACTTGTAGTTGAGTTGCTGGTTAAATTATTGGTTAAATTATCAACTGCACTGGAGGCAAAGTGTCTTGCCCAAGGACAGAACGTCAACTTTCACTAGTCTGAACAAGAATCTAAGTTAAAATAGTAGTTTAGTGGTTGAATTGATGTTTAAAGTTGTAGCTGAATTGCTGGTTAAATTGTTAGTTAAATTACCAACTATAATGGAGGGAAGGTTGGAGCAGTGTCTTGCCCAAGGACACAACATCAATTTGCACTGGTCTGAACAGGAATCAACCCTCAATATTCAAATTTGTAGTTAAATTTGTGCAGGTTACTATAAATGATGAGGAAGTGAGGTGTCTTGCCAATGGACACAACGGTAATTTCCACAGGTCCAAGCAAGACTCAACCGCCATTTTGAAGGTTAAATTGGCGATTAAAAAGGGGTAATACTGTTGTTTGAATTGGAGGTTAAATTGGTGGTTGGACTGGTAGTTGAATTCCTAACTCTGGGCCTGCGTCTCGTGTCGGCGTCTCGGGGAGGAGGAGGAACGCTGCGCAGATTACTGATCAAAACACGGGGCATTAATATTCGGCGCTGGATCCTTGTAACATCACAAGAGCTTTGATCCCGCGGCAAAAAAATAATAAAATAAAAGAGAAAATACAGACAGACAAAAGGCTGGATGAGAGAGAGAGATTTAACAAGGACAACATGACATGAGCGGCTATTGTACTAACGGCTAACGCTAACTGCTAACGGCTAACACTACACACAGCTGTTACGTGTTATGCGACCAAATTAGCTGCTTCACTAATATTTTAACACCAAATTTTAGCGCTCAAAATTTTAAAACTTCCTAAATGTTAGCGTTCTATTTTTGCTAATTTTTTTTTAGCTTTTTTTTTTTTTTAACAATATATTTTTTCATCAGGTTAAAGGGCCCATATTACAGTATTTCCTGATGTCTGTGTGATCCCTCAGTCGTCCAAGCCAAAAATAAAATGTGTCAACTGCACAAAAAGTTTTAGGAGTGAAAATGTTTCTGTGGGTTTGAAAGGACAAAAAAAGGACAAAGTAATGTCTTCTACTCCATTCGGTGTAGTGAAGAGTGCAGTGAGAAACTAAACAGCCGCTCCATAAGAGAATGAACCAACAGCGTCACAAGAGCAGCTCAGGACCACAGTCTGATGTACATCTCCATGTCAAGTTAAAGAAGCTATTTTTGTTAGGAAAGACAATCCTTCCTTGAACAAGAATGGAGGCCTGAGACATCATCTATCCCCCATCTATAACTCCTTTCTCAGACCCAGAGCAAACAAAGGAAACAAAGAGAACAATAGAGCGAGCCACCAATTAAGAGATGTATGAATATGCTAAGTATGTCTCAGGCACAGTGCACACTTAGTGTAGCTCAACAGGCCCAGTGTCACGATCCCTGTCTGTCCTGCCTCTTTTTGGTCTCTTCCCTCCCTCATGTGTCTGAAACTGGAGCTGGGGCGGAGATCCTGGCTCCTCCCATTCACATCTGGAGCCAATCTACAATCAGCTGCACCTGTGGAGGAAAAGAGGAGCCAGGACCTGACACTCGGCGGCAGATCGTCCGTGTGTCCTGTGGTACTCCTTGCTTGGCCTGTTCAAGTTTTTTCCTGCTTTTTACCTCGCTAAATCTGATACTTTTTGCTCCTCACCAGATCCCGCTCCCTGGACCAGCTCAGCTCTCCTGCCTCCGACCCTGCTCTTCTCCACCGGTACTGTCCGCCTCGTCTCAGACTCTGCAACTCCCGCTCTACCTTTGGACCACAGCAAACTCCCCGCTCCCGACTCACCGTCTGATCTACCGTCATTTTGCACCTTGCACTTTTGTAAATAAACACTGTTAAAACTTCCCAGAGTTCTGTCTTTTTGGTCCCTCTTGCCTGACGTTTCCAGTTTCAGTGTCGTTAGCTTCTGCTTCAGACAGATATAAGGCAGTGTTCCAGCAGTAATCTGACCACAACTCTGACCACAGCTTGGACGAGCAGCTCACTCCTACAACTTTTTGTCCAGTTGACCGATTTTACTTTTGGCTTTTACTATTTTCTGATCTGTGTTCAATGTTCTGCACACACATTTCACAAGGTGGAACAGAGCATTTTGGGCTTTGGAGATGTGACATGCAGGATGACTTAAACATGTGTGAATGAAACAAGACACAACTCCAGGTCTGTTTTTGAGGAGTGTCATCCCTGTATTTCCTGCCCTGTGTGTGGCTCCTTCCCTTCCCCTCCTGCCTGAGTCTGGAGCTGGGTGGAGTCCTGGACCAGGACCAGACACTCGGTGGCAGATCGTCCGCGTGTCGACGTGACTACTACTTTGCTTGGCTTAGTTAATGTTGTTGCCTGTCTGTTCTCTGCTCATTGGATTTTTACTGCTCTTCAGATTCCTGCTCCCTAGACCGACTCAGCTCCCTCGCCTTTGACTCTGTTCCTGACCCTGCCTCCCAGCTCCGGTACTGTCTTCCTTCTCTTCGTCCCTGCACTCCACGCCACGCCCCAGGACCCTGGTTCGCACCCTGCCCCCTGCTCCTCGTTTGATCTACCGTCATTTGCTTTTTGGCTCACTCTCTGTAGATAAACACCGTAAACTTGCCTCGAGTTCTGCATTCCTTGGTCCCGCCTGCCCGAACATTACGACAGAGGAGGTAACATGACTCAAAGCTCACGAGACCTTTAACATTGGGGCTAAGATTGAAGTTGGGTTTGGGACATGCTAGTCTCGCCCTGTAACGAAATGCCAAACATTTAGGGAGTGTCTTTCTACTTGCTTGTTTCCATGGAGATGTTATTCCTTTGCCTGGAATATTCCACAGTATCTACCTCCATGGAGACAAGCAGGTGACACCATCAGGCCAAGTTACAGGTCAAATCTGTGGAGAGGCGACCCCGCTCACAGTAAGAAGATGTGTTTTTCAAGGTATTTTTGAGCAATAAAATCCTCTTTATTCTTAAAATGTAAACTGCCAATTGTAGTCGCTAACATCATCTCAAATTTTACAATATTAGTGAAGTGCAAATATTTAACCTAAAGGAACATTTGGCTAAACAGAATAGAGAAAAGCATTGTGGGAAAATGTCGATAACAGATGATTTTGAATAATGAGAGATGTACCTTGGTCACTGCAGTGTTGATGAAAGCTCCTCCTCTCTGTAAAACATAAAACACATTTCACTTTTAGAAATCTGACAGATTTTTAAATAAACCCAAAGTAAAAAAAAAAAACTGTGACAAGTTAAAGAAAATAATTATTCTGAATTTAAAGGCGCTCTACCCCATTTCCCCCATGTATTTGAGTAAATCTGGTCTTGTCCCAGTACAGATGTGTTATATAAGCAGCTCTTGGGTCAAAATAAGTCTGCTGTGTGCCGTCTGCACCTGCTTTTTACTTAGTGTCTGAAAATCAGGAAGTGCACTGTTAGCATGGTAGTTGTTGTTAGCTTTGCCATCATGCCAGACTCCGTACACGTCTCTAATAAACTCTATTAACTGAATTATTTGTATTTATTTATTTTACACTTTGAAAACACATTAGATCTAAATGAAGGAAAAAATTATCTAGAATTTCTTTACTGATAATGAGAAAGTAATTTATTAGTAGCAAAAAGATGCCACATGATTTAATGTAAATGAAAATGATTTCCCCAAAGAGGGTTAAACCAAAGACACCCCAAAAATGATGCAGCAGATGGGTCTATTCTGCCAAAATGTCATTATAGCAACTCAAAATGATCCTCAGCAGTTATTGTGGCCCCCACGTGCTTGTCTGTGCCTGACGACGGCGGGGCTCCGAGGCGACGGATGGTGTCTTGGGAGATCTCCTCTCCCAGTCAATGGTATCAATACCTCCATCCTCCAGGAGCTGCCTGCAGACTCTGGCCACATGAGATCGGGCCTTGTCCTGCATCAGGAGGAACCCAGGTCCCACTGCACCAGCACAGGGTCTGACAACGGGTCCAAGGATTTCATCCTTATACCTAATGGCAGTCAGGGTGCCATTATCTAACCTGTAGAGGTCTGTGCGTCCTTCCAGAGATATGCTGCCCCAGACCATCACTGACCCACCACCAAACCACTCAGACCATCACTGACCCACCACCAAACCACTCAGACCATCACTGACCCACCACCAAACAGGTCATGTTCAATGATGTTGGAGGCAGCATGACGTTCTCCGCGGCACCTCCAGACCCTTTCACGTCTGCCGCATGTGTTCAGGTTGAACCTGCTCTCATTGGTGAAGAGCACAGGACGCCAGTGGTGCACTTGCCAATTCTGGTGATCTATGACAAATGCCAATCAAGCTCTACGGTGCTGGGCAGTGAGCACAGGGGCCACTACAGGACGTGGGGCCCTCAGGCCACCCTCATGGAGTCTGTTTCTGATTGTTTGGTCAAAAACATTCACACCAGTGGCCGCTGAGGGTGATTCTGTGGGGCTCTGGCAGTGCTCATCCTGTTCCTCCACGCACAAAGGAGCAGATACCGATCCTGCCGAGGGTTTGAGGACCTTCTACGACCCTGCCCAGCTCTCCTGGAGTAACTACTACCTGGCCTCTTGGAATCTAATCCTTGCTCTTGAGATTGTGCTGGGAGACACAGCAAACCTTCCTGCAAAGGCACGTATTTATGTGCCATCCTGGAGGAGATGGACCACAACCTCTGCAGCGTCCAGGTACCGCACCTGCATCAATAATGTTGATCCAAGCCAAAGGAAAAAGTCAGTCAGTAAAAAAATCTGCCGGAAGAGATGAGGAGGGAAAAATACCAGTGGCATCAACCTGGAAACTCATTCCTGTTTTGGGGTCTGTCTGACTGTTGCCTCTAGTGCAGCTGTTTATTTCATTAACAACAAAGCAGCTGAAACTGATAAAAACCCCCTGAGCTTCTGAACTGACCATATCAATACCCCAGAAGTTTGATTGATAGGTTGCTATACTCTGATTAAAGAGTGTTCCTCTAATTTTTCCGAGCAGTGTATAAAAAAATTACCAAAGCACTCAATGTAATATAAACCATACTGAGAGGCACATTAAGTTTATATATAGTTATTCTCCACTGGGATGAGTAATATTTGAACACGCAACTTTTCATCCCAGTATTTTTCCAATTTATTTCAACAACAAAATCTTTATATAGCTGTGAAAATATCTAGTTTATATATTGTATGTTTTTTCTGTGTTTGAAAAAAAACCCCCCAAAAAAAAACAGTTCCGAGGGAGCGGTCTAATTGCTGCAGACTTCAAACTCCAGTAACAGCTCCCCAAAGGTTTCCCATTGACTGCTTTTAAAATCTCACTTCAGTAAATACACAGTTTTTTTCCTGAGCTACATTTAGAGGCTCAAAGGAGGCAGCGCACCGGCATCTCAAGTGGATCTAACTCTTTCCTTCAGGGGAGACGGACCTGGGAACTGAACCCGCAACCTCGTGCATAAAAATACTACAAACCTGCCTTCAAGAGCCTCATTCACAATAAATCCAACGTCCCAGAACATTTAGGGTCTGTTCTGTTCACACTGAGCCTGCGTCTGTCACATGACCTCTGCATCACCGAAACTGAAACAGCAACGACCTGCATCACTGAAACTGAAACAGCAACGACCTGCATCACTGAAACTGAAACAGCAACGACCTGCATCACTGAAACTGAAACAGAAACGACCTGCATCACTGAAACAGCAACGACCTGCATCACTGAAACAGCAACGACCTGCATCACTGAAACAGCAACAACCTGCATCACTGAAACTGAAACAGCAACGACCTGCATCACTGAAACTGAAACAGCAACGACCTGCATCACTGAAACTGAAACAGCAACGACCTGCATCACTGAAACTGAAACAGCAACGACCTGCATCACTGAAACTGAAACAGCAACGACCTGCATCACTGAAACTGAAACAGAAACGACCTGCATCACTGAAACAGCAACGACCTGCATCACTGAAACAGCAACGACCTGCATCACTGAAACAGCAACGACCTGCATCACTGAAACAGCAACGACCTGCATCACTGAAACAGCAACGACCTGCATCACTGAAACTGAAAGAGCAACGACCTGCATCACTAAAGCTGAAACAGCAACAACCTGCATCACTGAAACTGAAACTGCAACGACCTGCATCACTGAAACTGAAGGAGAAAGGAACATAACCAGGACAAGTTCATAACCAGGAAACTCAGCTCGTAGGTCATTGTCTGATTTGGACTGTTTTTCAAACTGAGCCCAAGCTCTTGTTTCGATCAAATTTACTGTTGGAAATATAAAGTGTTTTACTGATAAATACTTGCTCAAAGTCGGTGAAGATTCTGTATTTAAACTGTTGAGTAAAGACTGATAAGTAAAACTTTGATGGTTCGGGGCAAATACGATCGATTTTTCTTTTATTTCTAAGAATAAACTGAATATATTTAAGCAGCACGTGTGACGGGTCAGAGGCTCCTGGATGAAGAGCTTTGAGCCTTGAAGGTGGAAAAGTGCTATTTAAAAATCTGTAAAAATCATTTAAAAATTTAAAAGAATTAAATAACTTAAATTAAAAAGGTGCCATATCGGCCAATGACTCCACTGCCAATGTTCTGGCTTCATTCACACACAAACATTTCCTGCATATTCCCGGTAATTTACCCCAGAAAGTACCAGGAAATCAGCTCTGAATCAGGACTGTTCTGGAAAAATGCAGGTAACGTCCCAGTGAATGAGTCTTAAAGGTTTTATATCACACAAAATGGACTCTGTGAGGTTTAAGGCATGTTATAAAGCTGTTTCCTCCTCAAAAACAGACCTGGAGTTGTTTTGTTTCATTCACATGTTCAGGTAACTTTATTATTAGTCTGTAACATCTCCAAAGCTCAAAATGCTCTGATCCACCTTGTGATGTCATCAAGTGGTAGTTTTCATATTACCAGCTCCATTTACTCCATTTAGATCAGTAGAGATTGACAATTCCAGGACTCAAATGATCTAAATGATTCTAGTGAAGGTGTGTGGAGTTTAAAAACACAGTGGAGCACTTCCTGTTTCACCACATGATGACATCACAAGGTGTTTTCTGTTTGAGAGAAGAACGCAGCCTAAACATGCAATATGGGCCCTTTAAAGTGCGTCAAATATGTTTCTTCTTTTTTATTTAATTAATTTGATTACATTTAAACAGTTCAAATATGTAATGGTATAATCAGATTTATTTTTTTTTTTTTTTTATTATTTATTATTTATTTTTTCGATTAAAGAGCCAACAATGCAGTACGAGTATGTGCGTTTAAAGGTGCAATATGTAACTTTTGTGGTGAAACGTCAGCCAACAGTTTGTCTAATAACTTTGAAAGGAATGTTCCACAGTACGGCATTAAACACATCTATCTCCAGGGACATAAGTTGACAGTTGATGCCCAGGTTTTAGGTCAGATCTGTGGAGCGGCGACCACGCTCAATGTAAGACTGGCTGTTTCATTAAAACCATTCGCACCAAACATTTGAATGAACTTAAGATGGATAAAATTAATGCCATACTGTGGAAAAAATGGCAAAATATTGAAATAGACCAAAAAAAACCCCAAATACATTTACACAGAGGTATTTTAGATGTAGAATATTTGATTTAAAAGTATTTCGTGGCAGTTTTGAAGCCTTAAACGTGACACGAGCCTGATGGATTTGTCAACGCTAACATCCTGACATGACATCTCCCCGTCTCTCCTCCCTCTCTCCTCTTTTGTTCTTTCTTCCGTCTTATCTCTCCTTTCTTTTTGGTCTTGTTAGCTAAACGGCTATACAGCTCGCGAAAAGAAATATCTGAAGAGGTGAGGGTCTTTTTTCTTATAGATCGCTGCCAGTCAGAAAATATGAACTTTAAACCGAGCTTCTGAAGACCACTCTGGAGGACTAATGCAAGCTAGGAGCAAAAGAGAGGAAGAGGAGGAGGAGGAGAGGAGCGGGTAGTGACATAGATGAAAGGGTGAGGGAGGGGGGAGGAAGAGGAGAAGACGTGTATTTCAATGGAGGACTGTCAAATCAACATGTCCGCCGAAAAGAAGGCTGCTGTCACGTCAGATCACTTGTCTCGTAGCGGAGAGATGTCGTCCTGCACGCGCCGCTTCACACGCCAAACGCACCCTGCTCTGTAACACGGACGCCACCCGGGCCGGCTCCACAGCTCCGCACATCAAACGCACCCGTCCAGTCAAGCTAGCTAGTCCGTCACACTGCTAATTTAATAAGGTCCAGGAAATGAAAAAGGAAAGAGGTGCGCGGGGTGAGTGGTGTTGTAAAGAGAGAGACGGAGTAAAGAAATGCAAGGCTGGTTTAAGGAAAAAAAAGAGGGAGAAGTCCATCCATCCATCTTCTTCTACTTATTCAGGGTTGGGTCACGGGGGCAGCAGTTTAAGCGGTGCCTCCCACACTTCCCTCACCCCAGACACTTCCCCCAGCTCCTCCGGTGGGACCCCAAAGTGTTCCCAAAGCAGCCAGTCCTAAGTCGTTCCTTGGGGCCTCCTCCCGGTGGGACATGAACATCTC
>JAIEZT010000007.1:32753842-32800885 GCA_019594935.1 Periophthalmus modestus | reverse complement strand
CTCAAATACAACGTCAGAGGAGAAAATGAGAAGAAACAACTAGAACAGGGTAAACATATGTTTTTTTTTAGCGTCTGGTGGGATGTGGAGCTGCAGCAGAGAAATAATGGAAAATGTAGGGCTTCTTCCTCTCATTTTGAAGCTTCTGCAGCTCAGGGAGTGACTCTCTGGAGGCTCTGAGTTTCCATTTACTTAGTTACGTAAAAACCAACTTTAGTCTTTTTTTATGATTTCTGTCTCATTCACTACGAAAAGAGACAGAGACAGACTTTAGTCCATCTGCAGATAAATCCACCATGACCCAGCTGTGGTTTAGTGCAGTGTTTCCCAACGAGGGAGTAAAACGGCTTCAGATTTAGAAGAAAGATGAATATGAAGAGTATTTGAGTGTAAAACGTTCATAATAACACAATTTACATCTTTAATAACAATAATAAGAGTCACTGTGTCGTCGCCGCAGCTGTTTATTTCTGTTTATTTCTGTTTAGACTGAATGAAGTGAGGAATTAATCTTTCCCTTTAAATATCAACAGACAAATCTAACGTTTGAGGTGATTGTAGCAGGTATTACAGAACTTTACAAAAATACACCTTGTTTCTCTCGTAGAAGAAGTCACGCGCGGTGCATGATGGGATATACAAAAGTCTGCTCGGATGCACGCTTCGTTCACGAACTCCATGGCAACGCTGAAAATGCAGGGCGCATTCGTCGGCCGCGTGAAATGGGACAGGCCTCATCGCTCCGGAAGTGATGTAAGTGTCCTTCAAACGCAGCCGACGAAGACACGGCCGATATGTTCAAACAAACGATAATCAACAGATACATCAAGGCAAATATTTTAAATTTCCAGTCATGAATATTGTCTATGTTTCTGTCGGATAAACCTTGACATAATTATTGTTAAAATATATATAACTGAGTGTATTAGTAAATGACAATGCTCCAAAAACACAGTACATGACACAGAGCTCTGGGAGTGTGCACTGTAACGGACACTACTCAGAGGAGGGAGGGTGTACAGAGGGGGGAGGGTGCACAGAGGAGGGAGGGTGCACAGAGGGGGGAGGGTGCACAGAGGGGGGAAGGTGCACAGAGGGGGGGAGGGCGCACAGAGGATGGAATGGCTCTGCTAACAGATCTAATTGAATCTACGTCAGGTCTTTAGAGCAGCAACATCCACCAAACTGCAAAAATCAATATGTCCTCTGCGCACAACATGGAGCTGCCTCTGGAGCTCACAGAGGGAGCAGGGCCGAAGAACGAGCCGCAGCACGAGCCGCAGAACGAGAGGAAGCACGAGCCGAAGAACGAACCAAAGAACGAACCGAAGAATGAGGGGAAGAACGAGCCGTAGCACGAGTCGAAGAAGGAGCAGAAGACCGAGCCGAAGCACGAGAAAAGATCGAGCCGTGTACAGGCCTCAGAAGGTCAATGTTTCCCATTCACAGAGGAGAGTATGGTGGCCCTGATACTTTGCAGTAAGGGAGTGTTCTACATGTATATCTATGGTGGAATACACAGCAGTTACCATGGAGACACATATTGGCAAACACACAATCACTGGGAGTTGAAGCTAACGAGAGGTACTGCTCCGTCTGATGCCCTGTTACTCAAATTAGATTTTAATCTGAGTTTTGTTTAAACTAAATCTGACCATAAAGAACCGACTTACCTGGAGCTACAACAGGTGAGTCCCAACAACTTACAGTCATAAGCTAGCTAGCGTTAGCCAACAGTTTTTCAGTTAGTCACTCTCATCTTTTTGTGTAAAATCAAACTTCTGAACACGATCATGAGCTCGGACTGATCACAGGCTCCTGAAAATGTGCCGTGTAAATCAGTTTTTTCAGACGATCTAAAATCAGTGTTTGCTAACGTGTGCATCGTGTCACCATGGCAACTGTCACGACAAAGCGTCTCTTGTCCACGCCCTCGTTTCCACGGCGATGTTCGGTGCGGGGCGTTACCTGGAGAGCCGACCTGTATCTGTCCCAGCGCGGGCGAGTGCGGGCAGAGCGTCCGGAGCAGAGGAAAGGGCGAGGCCAGGGGCGGGACCGCGGGTGACCCCTGACCTCTCGGGCTGGACTCTGGGCTGGAGCGAGGAGACGCTGGGGTCAAAGTCTGGAAGAAGCAAAGAGAGAACAGAACCAGAGGCAGGTTTATGGTCAGTGAGGACAAACCCAAAATGAAACTGGATTCATCTTTTATTCAGAGGCTCGTGATTCACTCTTTGAACATTAGTGTTGTAAATAAACTCAGATAAATCTATTTTAGTGAAATAAAAACACGATCCATTTGAATATTTATATTATTTGCCTTTATCCCCCACCCCTCAACCAAATGTGAATGTGGATTTGAAAATATGTCGCATCTGAATACCACTTATATCGTTTCAAATTAAATAAATTACCTCAAAATTCTGCAAAAAAACTGAAGATAAAGTCTATTATAATTTCTGGTGGTATTTGTGCAGTTTTACAATCCTTTATATTGAATATTTAAAACTCAGAAAGAACATTTGTCTTTGATTTATGTAACATGGCCTGAAGATTTTTATCTGGAAACTAAACAAAACTAAAACAAGATGTAGAACGGGTCAAATCCTCCAGCTGAGACAGTCCTGACTAAGACCAAATCAAGATCTGACAAGTGTAACTCAAAAACACTGAAGGGTGGGTCAAATTCAGGAGGTTTAACCCACAGAAACACTAAAGGATGGGTCAAATGCAGGAGGTTTAAAACAGAAACACTGAAGGACGAGTCAAATGCAGAAGGTTTAACCCAGAAACACCGAAGAATGGGTCAAATTCAGGAGGTTTAACCCAGGGACACTGAAGAATGGGTCAAATTCAGGAGGTTTAACCCAGAGAAACACTTAAGGATGGGTCAAATTCACAAAGTTTAACCCAGAAACAGTAAAGGATGGGACAAATGCAGGTTTAACCCAGACACACTGAAGGACGAGTCAAATTCAGGAGGTTTAACCCAAAAACTCTGAAGGATGAATCAAATGCAGGAGGTTTAATCCACAAAAAATCGGTCAAATGCAGGAGGTTTAATCCACAAAAAATCGGTCAAATGCAGGAGGTTTAACCCAAAAACTCTAAAGAATGGATCAAATTCAGGAGGTTTAACCCAGACACACTCATGGATGGGTTAAATGCTGGAGGTTTAACCCGGGGACACAACTACAGACGCCCCCTGCCTCATCATTTTATCATTTCTGTCATTATCACCCGCTCCTTAACCACTGTCCCCAGACAAAAGCATGCTTCGGTCTAGCGCCGTGGTCCCTTACGTTGTCGTTGGTTACGCAGCGCGAGGGCGGAGTCTGGGCGAGGATGAGGTCCGGGGGGGCGGCGGGGGGGTCGACTCGAGGCAGTTCATCTTTCAGGGACCGTGGGCGCTCGGTGCAGGGTGCAGACTGCTCGCTCAGCAGACGAGCGACCGGGAGCTGAAACGAGAGACACGAGACACGGTTCGGACGAGAGGAAATCTGCACCGAGAGTCTCACGTCCGGCTGACGGGACGATTTCAGGAACCGTTTGTCATTAAAGCGCCTGTGTTACACTAGAATGATGTTTCCTCGTCACAGACACAAACAAACCTGCAGATTTAGGCTGAGTTCTTCTCTCAAACTGAAAACGCTCTGTTCCACCTTGTGATGTCATCATGTGGTGATACAGGAAGTGCTCCGCTGTGTTTTCTAACTCCACACACCTTCATTTCTAGAATCATTTCAGCTCCTGGAATTGCCACTTATCTCGACTGAACTAGAGGAAAAAGGAGGAGCTGTCAACTTGAAAACTACCACTTCATGACATCACCAGGTGGAACAGAGCGTTTTAAACTTTGGAAATACAGACAAACTAATAATAAAGTGTGACTCAAACATGTGTGAATGAAACAAAATACAACTCCAGGTCTGTTTTTGAGGAGGAAACAACATTATGACACGAGTTAAAGCTCACAGGAGGCAGGTTTGTGAGATATAGGAGCTTTAATTAACAATTAAACAGAATGAAAAACATCTCCCCTGGTAATAAAATCATTTCACATTTTGAGCTGTAAAAACTGAGACAGAGGCTTTAAAAGAGACTGAATGTATCTGTATCATCTTAATGTTAGGATTAGGATAAGGGTCAGGTTTAGGAACAGCTCATTTACTGTATTTTCTGGACTATAAGTGTGACTTTTTTCATAGTTTGTCCGAGGGTGCGACTTATGTGTGAAACTATTAAAACACATAATGTCACATCTTCATTATTGTCACACTGAACCACACGAGGGCGCTCTAGGCTTGTATCAGACAGACATGTACCTCCAGAGCGACGCTTCATCTTCCTCTGGAGTTGGTGGAGTTGTTCAGAAGTGACACAGAAGAATTTTGTGGATTTAGTGATTTGTACTGAGATCCAGAGTAAACTTGTTTTTTCTGTTTCAGTTTTGTGATTAACTGTTAATATCTGACGTTAACAAACCAGACACATGTTCAGTTCTGTCTGTGCTTCAGCTGAATAAATATAAATGTGTTATGTTAGTGTGTTGTACTGATCTTCAGCCTGTTCTTCCGCATTTTATTCTTATTATTATAACTTGCCTTTAAAGATAAAATGTCTGTTCTTGGTCTCAGATTCTGTAAAATAAATTTCCCACCAAAAATGCAACTTATACATTTTATTTTTGTATATTTTTTCTTCATTATTTTTGCATTTTTTGGCTGCTGCGACTTATATATTTTATTTTTGTATATTTTTTCTTCATTATTTTGCATTTTTTTTGGCTGGCGCGACTTATACTCCAGAAAATACAGTATTTATAGATTAGGGACGGGTGAGATAATCAGGTCTTGTCAAAAATGTATTGGAGAAAAAAATAACCGGCTTGTTTCCATGTAGATGTCATTGCTTTGCATGAAATGTTCCACAGTACGGCATTATAACATTACGAGTAAAGTAATCACGTCTGCACTGAAACAAACACCAGAAGTTACACAGAGCAACTTTAAATGGTGCTGTATCCGTGAGAATAAACTAATAAAACACAAATTTGATGTTTAAGACGGATGTGGATTTACTAAATATGTAGAGACCTGCACTGGGGACGACATCTCACTGTTTTCGATGATCTCCAGACCTGGCACCTCCTCCTGCTCCTCCTGCTCCTCCTGCTCCTCCTGCTGCTGGAGAAAAGTCAGTACAACAAAAGGTCAGGTTTGTGGAGGTGCAAGCTCACAGTAAGTTTGCAATAAAAGCAACCAAAGTCATTTTTTACGTTTGTTCCCAGAGCTGTTCATCACCAGAGGAACAAAAAAACCTCATTAAATCTGATTCTGCGCCACCATCAGACTGTCCTTCAAACTGGAACGATTTACAAAGTCAAACTGAGCCGCGGAGAACAGTCGACCCGTCTGAATGCAGCAAATTCAATATTTCAGATATTTCCTACGCAGAATAAAAAAGGGGGACATTCCAACAGAAGAGTGAAAACTCGAGATGGGACTGAGCCACGAAATTTAACCCGATACAACCAGATAAAACTGCCACAAAACTGAGCACAGGTGGAAATGTTTTTTTTCTTCCTTTTTTTTATGTGTTTAAGTTTGGGTCGACTGTTAAAAAATAGGAAAAGTACACAAAAATGTAAAATAAAATAAATACAAAACTGTAAGATAAAAACTGTGAACTTAAACAGGGGGAATTTTACTTCTATGGGACATTAAAGAGGAGGAATTTACTTCTATGTGGTATTAAAGAGGAGGTATTTACTTCTATGGAGTATTAAAGAGGAGATATTTACTTCTGTGGGGTATTAAAGAGGAGGTATTTACTCCCCCTTCAGAGCGCCACAATACAACAGGGATTTCGCTCATGATCATGGACACGTTATTTTACTTTGCACAAATAAGGAACTTTTTTGTTATTTTTATGTTTGATTTCAGCTGTGGAGATTTGAATAAAAACACTTCTATAATTCTCGGGATAATTCTGTGTCAATGGCGTAAATTCGTTTCAATATTATCATTTATCATGTATATTTACTTCAGAAATATGTCGTACTTCAAAATCTGTGAGTAGAAGGCTCCAAAAAGTCGATTTGACATAACTCCGCCTCTTTAAACCAACGACTGATTCATTGTGAGCTGTGTCTAAACCTCGGCCCTCGTTCCCTCCTGAACACCAGACTCGTGGACTTGCCGTGGGGGGTCCTGGCTGCTCTGGACGGGGGTCGGACGCCTCCAGCAGATCCACCATCCCCTCCCCCAGGTACAGGCCGACGGGCGTGAGGCGAGGACACAGCTGCAGGGAAAAACGAAAACTTCAAATAATACAGAACGACTCTGTGCAGGTCTGAAAGCTGCACCGATGTGACTGAATGCATAAGGTCAGTGAGGACTAACTCTGGACCACTGCAAAATGTTTAAAATGAAGTTGTGATTTTTATGTTTTTAAGATACACGATTTTAAGCACATCGCCTCAAATAGTTGTGAGATGCAGCTCTTCTTCTTGTATAATTTTCCTTCAGTATTGTTCCAGCTCAAAACAGTTTCTAGTTTCAGTAAGTTTCAGTCTGAATTATCACGAGAGTTTACACTTTTATTACTCCGTGTACATGTGTGTTACCGTGGCGCTGACGGAGGCGCTGCAGGACGTCCCGTGTCCCCTCTGGAGCAGAGCAGAGTGGATGTACAGGTCACGGTCTGTGCTAGTGTCACACAGGTACAACAGCAGCACGTCTCCACTGTAAGAGTCCAGAGCGCCCACTAGTGTCTGGTCTGAGCACAGCCTCTGGAAGTCCTCTGTGGCCTCTGCGCTCCAGCCCCCCTGAAGCTCACAGGACGCAGAGAGACGAGGGTTTAAACAGGATTTTATTTATTATTCACTCTGTGTTTACAGCAGTTTGTTTGATGAAGCTGCTGTTACTGCCCTCTGCTGGTCTCCAAACACAAACTTCAATCCAAATGTGACAAAAATCACAAAAATAAAGAAATGCAATTATCCTGGGGAAATCACTTGTAGAACATGATGTAAAATTTATAAACTTTATATTTCATAAATGTTTTATATTGTTTCATTTCAGAGAAGGACCAAAAAAAAGTTTGCAGTTAATGAATAACTGGGAAAGTCATAGGGAAAATTCTTAAAATTCTGGGGTTTAGGGTTAGAACGCTCGGACCCCGAACGCTTGGACCTTGAACGCTTTTGGACCCTGAACCTTGAAATGTTGTGTGTTTTTGGTGTTTGTTGGGGAGGCGGAGAAAATGAATAATACAATGTAAAGTTCTTTGGGTGTTGTTAAAGTAATTATATAAATTCAAAGTCAAGTTTGCCTAGTTTATGTTTAACACTGATGTGGGACCAGGGGAGACGCCCCATATCACGTTTCTGACTCACATTTGTTGGTTTGATTCCGGCGAGTGAAGCGGGCACGGCCTGAGCTGGAAGCACTGAATAACACGACCTGAGGAGCATCACAACATCACATTTACTGTATGTTCCACTTGTGTTTCCCAGTACAAATGCTGACTTTTAGTAAATATATTTATTATTGATTTATTTCTCTCACTTGAGGAACTTGAGCTGGGAGGTCTGCACCACAGTGATGGCTCCGAAGTCGACGTAGTACACCTCCACCTGAGCCGGGCTGAGCACCTGATGGATCACCACCCGATAGAACCACATCCCTTTGGGCGACACGCAGCAGACCTGCCCCTGCCGGACCAACGGCCGAGGGAGACGATAACGCTCCGACACCTCCGGACACGAGTAGCACCGTCTGCAACAACACAAGAAAACCCGAGAGAATCTGGTCTGAGAGGGTTAAGCACAATCGCTTCACAGCAAGAAGATCCTGGACCTCTCTGTGGGAGTTTAAGTTTGTTCTCCCTGTGTCTGGTGGGTTTTCCACATCAACCTAAAACATGCACAACACGTCAAATCCTCCAGCTAAACTAAAACTGAATGTCAAGATCTGGAGATGGGTCCACTGTAGTTGCTCCAGCAGCATCGAAGAATAAGCCAAACGCAGAGAATGAACCACAATGACGTGCCCCTACTTGACTTGTAAGGTATTTTCTAGCAGTGCAGCACTACACACTAGTTTCCTAATGTACTAATATTAAGGTATGGGATGTATGTGGGATCACCAGGATGCTGTGGAGCGTGGGAGATTACAAGGACTGTGGACGATGAGATAACAGCTATGTTCTGGTCCTTTTGGTTAAACCCACATCTCAGGAATGTGTGACCCCCTTCCCATCACTCTGAGAGGGTCGACTTTGCCTAAAGTTTCTGAACGTGTGACACATTGCTGATAAGAAGACCCGGCTCATAAACACATACATTGGGAGACTCTGTAAAAGCTGTCAACAGGCACATCTCAGGGCTCTTTTCCTGTCCTTTCCGTTGCTTCATTGCTCACTTTACCTGTGAGGAACTCATTAAACCGTCTGACTCTGTTTCTGGAGTAAGCATCAAAGAGACTGAAACAATTCTTACAAACTGAAATGTAAAAATCCTGTTCAACATACAAATCATCCTGTAGTGACTGTGATACAGTTTCAAGGGTGACATGTTTAAACTGTTCCGTCTCTTTTTTTTCACAAGGCAGTGGAAACAAACGGCTGTTGTTTGAATATTCACGATGTTTAATGGCAGACTGTCCTACTTTATATAACATTTTAGCGCCGGAGAACGGGACTCCCACTTACTACAAAGATTTACAAAGGTTTAGTTGCATTTACAGAAAAAGTGTGCGGGGCGGGATAAGATCAGTACAAACATGACACACTGCGGGCTCCTGTGCACCGACCTCATCTCGATCATCATGTCCTCCATGGCCCTCGCCTCGTCCGTGTCGCTGAAGCGGATGTAGAAGTTCCCGGGAGTCTCCACCTCCTCCACGAACACGGCCACGAGCTCCCGAGAGCCGTGCGGCGTGGGCGGCTGCAGGCGCTGGTGCTGCAGGGCGTCCAGGGGCACCGCGGGGCAGCTGTGCACCTGGATGGGCGGGTAGGGCTACACAGAGACACAGAGAGGGGGGTAAACACCGGGGATGGGCCATATCTCAAGACTGGTCGATATCACAGGGTTTTTGGAGATGGTGATTGCCAAGTCAGTACAGAGCTGTGTTAAAGCCTCCAGAGAGTTGGCGCAGTGCTGATTTGTTGGTCACGTGGACATATAAAGCAGGTTCATTTCTGTTAAGTGTTCTATCGTATTTTACAGCAAAACTTTTCCCAAATCCTCCATTGAAATGAATGGGATTCCTGCTTAAGCTACCACGAAGACAGAGCGGTTTAGTAGAGTTTAGAGGCAAAACTGGGCGGGGCCGAATCAAGAGAGTCAATAAAGCACATTAAAAAAAACAACCACAGCTGCATAAAGTGCATTCAAAGACGATATAAAGTGCGATCTTATTTAAAAAAAAAACATGAAAAAACACGATGAAACAGCACAATACAAGTGTCCCGCTCGACTCGAGGTCAAATCCAGTGCAGACAAATGAGTTTTCAACAAAGATTTAAAAAGATGTACAGATGGAGCTGTTCTAATACCCAGAGAAATAAGTTAATTAATTGATTTTTAAACTGTTATATTTGGAAGACAAGACTCTTTCAGTGTAATAAATGAATAAGTGATCGGTTTTTTGGGTTTGCTTGTGAACACAGCCACTCGACACAAGCATAAAGTCAGATTCTTAACTGTTCGGGGAGGCGGAGCGCTGCTGGCTGTGTCCTGTTCTTCGCCGGGTTCCAGGGCGGCGATCTCCTCCTCTTCCTCGCCCTCCTTCTCCTCCCACGGAGACGCTCCACTTCTGAAGTAATAACTGATGGACGGCAGCTTAAACCCGTCACTTTCAGAGGCTGGAGGAGAGAAACATTAATTAACAAACATGAGGGACCAACAATAACTCCACAGATGGACCATTATAACAGGGCCTCATTCATCCAGGTTTTTTTTAAGTGGCGTCTTGAACATTTTAACAGTGACGGGATTATAACAGTGGCCCACTGATACTTTACAGCTGATGTCGGCAATGTTTCCTGGGCGTGTGATGCTAACTGTAGGCACTGCTCTGTCTGAGGTTTTGTTAAACATTAACCTCAGCTTTATTTTAACACAATCTGACTGTAAAGAACTGATTTAGTTGGCGCTACAACAGGTGAGCCGTTAAACAAGTCCACTCAAATAACAGTACAGTCACAAGCTAGTTAGCATTAGCACTCTTTCTAAACAGGAGCATGAGATTCATCACAGGCTCCTGAAAATGTGCTCTTTAAATCCATTTTGTATTTTATCTTTAGTTTTAACACAAACTTAAAACTGTTTGGCTGTTTTGCTACTGTGTGCATTGTGTCACTATGGTAACTGCTGAACATTCCACCATACACATACACGAAGAGCACCCCCAGCGCGACGTCACTGCAAAGTATCAATACACAGGGCACTGGGGCTGGGACAGACAGGGACAGACTAATGCTGCTCCATCAGCCTTAATCACTATTTGTGACAATCATTTTGTATGAAATCATTTTTAAGTTTATATATCGTTTAATTATACAGGAGTGAAATTATTTTGTGACATTATGAGAGTAATAAACTCTAAAAAAGCATATATTTGTATGACAACTTTTGTGAATGTCAAAAACTTTTTTAACTTGAATGTGGCATTAACTTAAACATATTTAGACCACCATGTTTCCTTTTGTTTTGAAAATGTTAAATTAACTGAAAACAGCAGATTTAATAAGTTTCACTTTCGTTACTGACGCTCTGAGTCACTCCCCCTTCACAACACAATGTGTGTCCTGCAAATGAAACTACTGCACATGACACTGAACAGTCTGTGGGAGCCTGGGTGGTGTGGGCTTTGGGAGGAGACTTGCACAGACTCTTACAGCTAAAGGTAAGAAGGTTTCGAATAGAGCCAAGTAGATAACTCAAACATGCATGGATGACGTCTAAAACCTCTTCAGGCTGGTTTTTGAAGTAGAAACAACATTATAACATGGTAGAAAGTAAAAACATGTCATGAATGAGTCAAGTTATTAACTTTTCTGGTTCTATCTGAAGTGTCAAAAGTCTGTTGCTTTTGTTATATAAAGTTTACACTTCAGTTAAACCTGGTTCACTGAAATAAAATGCATTTAAATGAAAACACTGTGGGCTCTACAAGTAACACAGACATTCTCACAGCTGTTTTGGTCCATTTCCACAGACATCTCTCCGCTGTTACCCGTGCGCTCGCTCCCCTCGTGCTGTATTCCGGTCACAGTCCAGTTGTTTGAATCTCCCCTCTCGCCGTCCGGCCGGAGGTGGAACGTGTCCGTCATGGCTCCCACCAGCTCGGTGACGCTGAAGAAGCCACTCTCCAGCAGGGGGAGCTCTTCTCCACACATCACCTGAGGACCACAGTGCAGTATTTGACACGGGGTTTAAGGTCCACAGACAGAAGAGAGACTGAGGCGTTACCTGGTACTTCGAGGGGAGGTCATGAACGGACACTCCCCCTGGACACTGCGCTACGACCTGTAACGTTCATGTTTCAGATCACACTCTCTCCTCTACTTTGTGTCATGTGAAGGTCAATTTAAAGGTTAGCTGCTGTTACCTTTTGTAGTTTGTCTTTTAAATCCTGACTTATGGTTCCAGCGACTCCATTTTCCTGGATTTGTTGGCGAAACTCCTCCTCCAGCTGCAACAAACGAGTTACTGACCTGTTACTTTGGCGTGGAGTCTGCAATATGTATTTACAGTGTTTTCAATAGTCACATTTGTTTAGTGTAATGTGTTTGACTTTTATTTACTTAAAAAACTTCACTAAAACATCACATGAGTTTTAGAGTCTGCAGAGTAAGTGTTTAAGCTGCTCTCGGCGTTAACAGAAAGACATTAGGCAGAAAAATAAGAGGCATTTATCATAAGCGCAGTGATGAGAATAATATTTTAAACAAGTACTTAGTTACAGAATACCCAAATTAAAATGGATTTTGTACTGACATAACTCAGAGTACTGCATTCTGAGTACTTCTGACGAGTCTGGCAGCAGTAGTTATGGAGAGGGGTGACAGTTTTCTAATGTAAAGTGAATTGGAGCCTGAAGCGCGCCCTAGATCACTTCCTGTTCTGTCACTGAACGCGGTGACTAGCAGGTTAGATATGTCCTTTTATATAAACAGTCTATGCGAATGATCTACAGTAAAAAGAAAAATTCAATTCTGTCAACTGGGCAAAAAGTTTTAAAGCCGCTTCACAATCAGCACACGGGTTACATTCTACATTTAAAACCAAAAACTGTGTGTGGAAAAGTTGAGAATACAGAACGAGGAGGAGGTTTTGTCCAGACAAACCTTGAGCACTCGGTCTTCAAAGCGCCGCTCCTCCTGATTCTCCGGGATGTTTTCTATAAGCTCCGCCCCCTCCGGCCCCGCCCTCTTTAGCTCTGCAGGGGCGGGGGCTCTCTCTGCGGCGACGGGGCGAGTCTCGGACGCCTGTGGGACTGCGATGGGTTGGGCTGCATTTGGAGGCCCCTCTCCGGCGCCGGTCTGGGGTGGGGGTCTGCCCGGGGCGTACAGGGGTCTGGGGAGCATCTGTCCCCGCAGCGACAGCACCGTGCCCAGTCTGCTCTGGCTGAAGGCGAGCAGGTCCGACGCGGCCTCCAGCATCTCGGCCAGGGAGTAGAAGCCGTAGGACTGGGGGCGCAGAGGGTGGCCGTAGCACAGGAGGAAGCTGGACTCGAGCTGAGAGAGAAGGATCGGGCCCTGTGCAGAGAGCAGCCATTTTGTCTTTATCGAAGGCGGGTCAAACGAGCTTAAGTTTATCAGAGAGAAGTGCCGGCCACGCAAAAAAAGACCATCAAGAATCTAAACTTTTAGATCAATTTCAAGGTGATACTAGTGATGGGCAAATGAGACGGAGCTCCGGAGCACGTCTCGTTCTTCTTGAAACAAATTGCTCCGAAGCTCTGCCTCGGAGCTCGTCTCGCAGCAGCCGCTCACGTGACCAAAGTGTCGAGGTGTCGGTCCCTCCCCCTCCTGCTTCGCTCTGTGTCAGTCGCTTCAGTGAATCGAATCGTTTCATTGGCTCAGTGAATGTTCCGCTCTGTGATTGGTTCAGAGCTTCAGAGTGTTCAGCACTTCTGTGGTTTGACAAGCGCTAAACTGCTACAGTATAAAAGAAGCACCAATATTTCTGAAAAATGTTGGGTAGTGCGTGTTGTGTGAGGTTAGTGGTGATTTTGGCGACTTTTGGCATTTGTTTCATTTTCGATGGCATCTACAAATGGAAAAAAGTGATCCATGGTTTGGGATCACACAAAACTTCTATTTCTTAATAAAACATGTGATATATAATATATTTTTTTAATGTTCAAAATAGAATATATACTATTTACGACTTCTAATAAAATAGAGTTGTTGGTTCCCAAATCATGGGTTGTGTGCTGGTTTGCACTGGTTAAATTTGTCCACTAGAGGTCAGTGTTTCTCCTCAGACACGTCGAACCATTTGAGACGATATTGAGACTGAGGTGTCGATGCTTCACGAGGCTCTATTCGCCCGTCATTACAAATTAACAAACCACGTGGAGTCTTGTGCTTCATTACAAACCATCACCCAGCTCCCTGTGGGTTTGAGGCATAACGATTCCTTTCTGATTTCTGATGACAGATTTACCATGGCAACAGTCCTCCGTTGTTATAGCAATAATACAATTCACACCAAAATATGATATGAAAAAGGTCTCCACAAAATCCTTCAAATAAAGGAGGAATCATTTTCCACATGAATAAGCTAATCAACAAGGTAAAAGTCAAATACGGTCGCACAGGAATCAAGTGAAATGATTTGGAAAAGACAATGTGGCCTAAAATGTATGCATGATATTTACCTCAGTCTGGGACGTGGAGCGAGCGGAATCAGCTCATTAAAAAATAACAGAAAAAAAACAAAAAACAGAGACAATATGATACGGCCCAGCTCCATTAATAAGAAGAATAAAGCTGAGAGTTTCACACATTTTAAATAAACAGTAGCCAGTGTGTGAGAGTGTGTATATGTGTATGTGTCTCTGTGTCTGTGTGTCTTTGTGTGTGTGTGTATGTGTCTCTGTCTGTGTGTGTATGTGTCTCTGTCTGTGTGTATGTGAGTCTGTGTGTATGTGTCTCTGTCTGTATGTGTGTCTCTGTGTGTGTGTATGTGTCTCTGTGTGTGTATGTGTCTCTGTGTCTGTGTCTCTGTCTGTGTGTGTGTGTGTGTGTGTGTGAGTGTGTGTATGTGTCTCTGTCTGTGTGTATGTGTGTCTCTGTGTGTGTGTGTGGTACCTGTGAGAGCAGTGTGCGGAGCTGTGCCCGGAGCTGAGCGGGCAGAGCTGGAGGAGTGCGCCCCCTCCTGGGCAGAGGCACTTGTTTGGGGCTGTGTTTGTATCGAGGGGAGAAGAAGCTCCCCGTCCTCTTCTGCAGACGCCTCTTATCGGCCGGAGACGTGCGCTGTCGGGACACCAGCTCCTCGATGTTTCGTGTCGTCTCGTCGCTCGCGGCTGAGAGAAAAAACAAAACTTCACATTTTTTCTGTAGTTTGTTGCTGCAGGTTTTGGCTGAAGACTTTGAGGAAAATATCCAAGTAGAGCAATTAGAAAATAGAACCACAGAAACAGAAAGTGTCAGCAGTCACCTCCAGTCTCTCTAAAACCTTCAAATAAAGAAATCTAGAGGTAATAATGGACTCAGACTTGAACTTTAACAGCCACATCAAATCATCACATCTGCAGCTTTTTACATCTAAAAACATGTCAAAAATCAAAGATAAACTGTCAAAACCAGACTCAGAGAGACTTATCCTGCATGTTTTGTCATGGTTTCTATTCTGCCTCTTCTGTTTTAATGTTAATTTTATGATGATTACTTATGATTATTTATGGTTTGATTTGTGTGATTTTAATGTCTTTCTTCTTCACTCTGTAAAACACTTTTAATTACTTTGTGTATGAATTGTGCTGTACAAATAAACTTGCCTTGCTCTTTACAAAGTGTCAAACCACAGTCAGTTTTCATTCCCTCTGGACCTGCTGCTAAACTAAATCTGTAACCACAGGGGCAGCTGCTGTGAGCGACGTGGCCAACTGTGAGAAATCGGCCCATCCAACCACCACAGCCCTTTACATCCCCAACTGGCAATGTGGGTGAAGGTTACAGAAAAAGTATACACTGATCCAAGCAGGAACTGAACCCAAAAGCACCACCACACCTCTAGATATGTGCTTTTTAACATTACAAACATTTTAATAGCCCTCCTCACCCCTCAGATAAACAGATCCGTCCTGTCTGAAGTCGATGGCGGCCACATCGGGCATCTCTCTGACCATGTCCAGGACGTTTCTGAAGCCGAGGGGCCGCAGGGGGATGGGGTGGCCCAGCATGGCGACGTAGTCCGTCCTCAGCTGCTCGGGGTCCAGGCCCACTTTAGAGGACAGCAGCAGCGAACGCACATCCTTCTTCAGCTTAGACAACAGCTCCTCCTGATCCATCTCCACTGCATCAAACCTGCGCTCAACAGACGTGACCATTTTCATGTTTTTTCTGTTTATAACTTCAGTGAGTCACATCGTACGTCTGTAAATCTGAGTTAGTTTTGAGCTTTTTTCACAAACTGCCACTTGACTGATGCGAAACTAACGTTGAAATACAGAGTTAAAGCCGAGTTCTGTCATCAATACTCAAAACACAGGGATAATTTAGTTTAATTTGAAGGTGCACTATGTAACTTTTCTGGTAGGGGGTCTGCTGCCTGCTTGTCTCCATGGAGATGTGACTGCTTTACCTCCATGTTCCATAGTGTGACATTAACCCTGTCTGTCTCATTAATTAAATTCCAGTGTTTTTACAGCTCAAAAACACTTTGAAAAACGTGCATTATTATAGTGAGTGGCCTCGCCTGTTCACAGATCTGACCATCAGCTTGTCACCTGCTGGTCTCCATGTAGACAGATATGTTTAATGCCATACTGCGGAACATTTCAGGCAAAGCAATAACCTCTCCATGGAGACAAGCAGAAAGTTGCACAGTGCAGGTTTAAGAAAATAAAATGTCATATGGTTTGTCAAATAATACTGTTTTGTAAATCAGATGACCTTTGACCCTTGTTTATATAATGGTTGCTAGGTAACTAAGAATGACCTCTACCAGTAAAATTATAAACTTAGTCAAAACTTTGAATAATCTTGTTAAACCAGGGAAAACTAGGCAAGGTTTTGAGCACAAATCTTAAACAAACCAACTAAAATGAAATGTGTGTCTATGGTTATTTACACTTTAATTATGAGGCGTTCAAGGGAGATGGGATATTTCACAGACCCAGAGCAAAACCTCACGTGGAAACAATACTATTACTCTGAAGTTTAAATGTCACCTTGATTTAGACGTGTGATTTAGAAATAAAGCCGTTTGAGTTGACATTTTGCAGTTAGTAGCACTAAAAGGTGACGCACACACACGTTTAACACACATTTATATTTTATCACATATTGACATATTTTACATATTTTATCATTGCTTCACAACAACATATGCAACTAATTATAAAAAATGTCAAACGTTATTTGTCAAACAGTTACTGCTTTTAAATATTTTATAGCTGCATAAACTGTCCTTAGCTTGGATCTATTAAAATAACGTGAACTTGCGTCTCTGCACGCTGCTGCTAATGCTAATGCTAATGCTAACGCTAACGCTAACGCTAACGCCAACGCCAATGACAATGCTAATGCTAAAGCTAAGGCTAATGCAGCGTTAGCTCTTCACAGCTTCAAAAACATGATATTTTGCTACAGGTTTTGCAACGGTCAAACAACGCTTTGCAATCATCAAACACGGATCACGTCTTACTTACTAAAGTATTATGAATAAAAATAGATCTTCATATTGATTTCCATCCGATAAACTTCCAAAAATAACAAATTAAAAATGAAAATATTTTCTTCCAAACTTTAGGCGAGAGCGTTCAAAGATCGTTTATTGTAAGAGCGATGGTCACTACAGGACGAACTTGTGACGCTGTTGGTTTAACGCTGGCGGAAGAAAGAAGATAAAATTTAATAAAAACAAACAAAACATGTTAAATTGATTAAGTCTGTACAGAGGACGGGGTTTTAGGATATTCACTTCACAGGAAGCGCGTCAGAGGAGTAGGCCATCTTCGCTATAATTTATCCCAAGTGACATCATTTAAATAAACCAGCTTAATAAAAACACATTAAAAAAGACAAAAAACCAAAAAAAATATATGAACAACGTCATCATATATGATAGAAATATTAATTTTAAGATCATGCCAAGATATTTTAACAAGACAAACTGTTTTTGGGGACTTTTGAGGAGCACACTTAGCAAACAGAAAATATAAGAACATTGTGTTTATTTCTTTTCTTTCTTTTATTTGTTTATGCATTCATTCATATATTTACTTATTTATTTACTTACTTATTTATTTATGAAGAGTTAATTTGCCAAAACAGATTAGTGCCATTTTAAAAAATCATCAGAGCTGTGCACTTTAAAAAAAAAAAAAAAAAAGTGGGCCCCCAAGAGCCCACAATACAACATGTAAAGTAGAAACAGCTCAGGTGTTTAAAGCAGCTTAAATATCCCTCTAGAAGGATTACATTAGTTTTTTTATATATAGTAGCAAAATATGTGCTGCCTACATTTGTTTTATCTCTGAGTTTACCCCCCGAGATGCACTGAGGGACTTTTGAACAGCTGTTTTACAAGTTAGATTAAAACATTTCAATCTTTTGGTCACATAAATGAAACACGACAGGTCAAAGTGATGAGAGGATGGTCATAACGTCGTCAAATGTGAGTCACCAACAGCTGAGTCCAGGTACATCCACTGTCAGGGGCCCCAAAGACACATTCTGCTCAGGGCCCCCTGAAAAGCTAGGACCGGCCCTGCTCATGTCTGCACTTTTACCGCCTTTGTGTCTAGTTTAGTAGATAAGACGCTGATGATCTGTGGAGGTGTCGTCAAACTCATTAAATCCCGTGTTAGTCCAGTGTTTCTGATCCTCCCGCTGCCTCCTCCCACGTAAAACTTTATTACTTCATCAACGAATCCAAACAAGAGAGAAAATAAACTCTAAACCACCTCCTCTCCTCTCTCCTCCTCCGTCCACTTTCAGCATGGACTCCACCACCTCCGGACCCAAGCCGAGGAAGGAGAGAAGCCACCGAGCCCAAAACAGCACCTCCAAGTCAGGCCGGGTCCCGAAGAGGAGAGAGGGAGCGCGAGGAAGAGAGGAAGAGGAGGAGAAGAGGAGGAGGGAGGAGAAGGAGGAGGTGAAGAGGGCTACAGTGGTGGACATAGACAGTGTGAGGAGAGAGGAGGAGGAGAGAGCTGGAGATTTGGAGACAACAGGACAAGACGATGGTGAGTTACTTTGACTTTGAATGGAGTTAAAGGTGTATTATGTAACTTTTCTTTTCTCTAGGGTAAACTGTAAACCCTCCCCCTGCTGCACTACAACTGCAATTCAGTTTAAAGGTCCTACTTTACACAAAATTGACTTTTGTTACCTCCTAAAACACATGTGTCAAACTCAAGGCTCATGGGCCAAATGTGGCCCGCCATGTCATTTTCTGCGGCCCATGACAAGGTAAACTTAAAGGTCTGACTGTCTTAAAATGTCAGTTAGTTATACAGCCATATTTTATATATCTATGGAAATATATGTGCAATATTTGTACAATGAATAAGTAATAAATACAGAAAGTTTATGAACAAATTAAAAAAGTTGTTACATTAATTTTACATCTGGCCCTTTGAGAGCGAACATTTTCCTGATGTGGCCCTCGGTGAAAATGTGTTTGACGCCCCTGTCCTAAAAACTGTACCTGTTTGAATAACACTTTATTATTAGTCTGTAACATCTCCAAAGCTCAAAATGCTCTGCTCCACCTTGTGATGTCATGAAGTGGTAGTTTTCAAGTTAACAGCTCCTTTTTTACCTTTAGTTCAGTCGAGATTGGCAATTCCAGGACTGAAATGATCCAAATGATTCCAGTGAAGGTGTATGGAGTGGAAATATGGGCCTTTTAAAAGCTTGTCCATGTTCTCAGTGCTTCTGTTCACGGTGCAGGTCTGAAGAGGAGGAGTCTGGGGGTCCTGGAGTGGCTGCTCATGGTTTTTGTCCTGTCTTTGGTGCTGCTGTTCCTGCCTGTGTCCATCTGGTTCTGTTTCAGAGTGAGTCCAGACACGTTAGAGGACGATTTAGTTGGCAGAATAAACTTTGACTCTGTGTTTGATCGACAGGTGGTGAGGGAGCATGAGCGTGCGGTGGTCTTCAGGCTCGGACACCTTCTGAGGGGAAAACCCAGAGGACCAGGTGGGCGTGTCCAGAGGCGTGTCAGGTTAACATGTGACTTTTAGGGCACAGGACGTTCGTCAGGATTTTCAGAGGCTAAACAACAAGCTAGGTTGATCTGGAATACGCCACAGTTACACTCAAATGTTTTACGAAGATGTGAGTCTGGTCATCGAATTGAAATGAATCTCCTCAAGTTCAGATGGACATGACTGACAGGTGGATGAGCCAATCAGGGTCCCTCATGGTCTGTCTGTATCAGAACAAATATGGCTGCTTACGAGGAAAAAACAAAGTGGAAAAAATGGCACAGGGGACTAAAAACATGGCGGTTTTCTGCAGAATCAGTGACCGAGATGTCATTTTATTTCAAAACGATGAGTGACCAATGAGTTTTGTTTCACTCGTGTCACTGAAATAAACAAATCTGATTGGACGATCGTGCTTGGATCAGGTTAGAGATGCTAGATTTTCCGGCTAACGGGTCAAATTCACTCAAATCTCCACAAATTGGCTAATTTATAAAAATGAAAGTCCCATTTTATTAACACTTGCTCATAAGGTGCTCAGCGTTAGAAACAGTGGGTGACGCTGTTGATGCTACACATTAATTTAGCCAAAATCGTTGTTTTATTATGAAAAAATGCCACTGGCTGCTCTGTGATTGGCTAAAAAACTCCACTGAGACTCTTCTTGAATCATATCGATGAGCACTTCCAGATTAATTATGTGAAGAACTCAGCAGTGGTGGAAAAAATACTGACGTAAATGTAAAAGAATTCAATGAAAAAACTATGCAAGTAAAAAGTATTAAAGTACCTGTTACTTAAAGAGTAAAAAGTAAAAGTATTTTGCAGTTTGAGGTCGTATAAAGCTTCAAATGTAGTGATTTTTATAAAGATTTGAGCTGGATTTTGTTCAACAGAAACAATTGAACTGACAGGAACTATTTACTCTTAAATTTACTCTTAAATTATGTGTGTTAAAAATAAACCCTCAGCCTTTTCAGCAGGTCTCAGACAGTAATAAAAAAAAACAGTTTTCAGTCCAGTTCAAAATGCAGTGAAGCAGAAAGTACAGATACCTAAAATGTATACTTAAGAACAGTATTTTATTACTTTGACTTTGCTACTGTCCCCCACCGGAACTCAGAAGTGCTTATTCTGTCGTTTTTATAGACCCTACTTTTTGTCCAGTTGACAGATTTTACTTTTTGGCTTTTACTCTGGATCAGACCTGGACGACTGAGTTTTACACAGACGTCAGACCTCAACTTTGTACTTCTACTTTACAAACAGTACTCTATTAGCAAAGTACAATACCCACTTTGTGCATTTGCTCCCAGGTCTCTTGTTCTTTCTGCCGTTCCTGGACGTGTGTCATATCGTGGACATTCGACTGAAGACTCTACAGATTCCTCTGCACACAGTAAGGACTTTGAACTGACAGAAAAAAACAGAAGTACATGTGTCTTTTAAATCTAGACTCAAAACTAAACTGTGACGCCAGCACATTCTGGAGTGGATCTGAGCATTTCTGAGTGACTCGACCCACGAACTCACTGTGTTACAACAGAAATCTGCACTTCAACCATTTTCATTTAATTTCAAGTTGCACCAGCCAAAAAATGCAAAATAAAGAAGAAAAAAAAACATAAATCGCATTTTTGGGGAAATTTATTTTACAGAATCCGAGACCAAGAACAGACATTTTATCTTTAAAGTCAAGTTATAATAATAAGAATAAAATAGAAAAGAACAGGCAGAATATCAGTACAGCGGCTAACATAACACATTTATACATTTTTCTGAACAACTCCACCAACTCCAGAGGAAGATGAAGCGTCGCTCTGGAGGTTAATGTCTGTCTGATACAAGCCTAGAGCGCCCTCGTGTGGTTCAGTGTGACAACAATGAAGATGTGACATTATGTGTTTTAATAGTTTCACATATAAGTCGCACCCTCGGACAAACTATGAAAAAAGTGTCAGTTATTTTCCAGAAAATAGGCTGTTAGAAGTGTGTTGCTCAAGACACAACAGCAGTAAGCACTGATCTGAGCTGAGAAACAGTAATTCTTTTAATACAATTTTAAAACATGATTTCGATGCTAAGGAATAGACTTGATACTCAAATGCAGATTTTGACATGAAATATACAAAAAAATTGTACTTTCTTTATGTTACTGTGTGGAAAACTGTTCAGGAAAGCTCAAATTTGTGCTTTATGTAATTTTTTTAGTATCAATACCTGCTCAAATGAGTATCTAGTATCGATTCTAGTTTTAGTATCGGTTAGTATCTGATTTTCCACACTTGACGACCCTCACTCTGCTTCTGTTCTCAGGTGGTGACTAAAGACCTGCTTCAGTGGGAGCTGAGTGCAGTGTGTTATTACCAGGTGGAGAACATGACTCTGTGCAGCGGCGCCCTCTACAGTCTGGACTCCACTCTGCAGACCGTGGTTCGGGGGGTGATCCGGGACGTGTTGGCCGAGCTGACCCTGAGCCAGGCCCTGGGGCAGAGGAGGAGGCTGGGTCAGAGGGTCCAGAGGGCGGCCGATGCTCAGCTGTGTCGCTGGGGAATCAGACTGGACAGAGCCGATATGTGAGTGAAGAAAGTGAGGGATCATCAAGGGCAAAAATGACAAAAACACAGCGGAATAAGTAATGTTCATGTTACAGTTCTCATGTTAAAGCTTAAGTAAAGGCTGAAACTAACACTTAAAGAAATCTGTACCTTTTTACATCACTGTTATCAAGCGTTAGAGCAAACCACAGACTGTATAAACATGTGGACTAAGTGAGTCTGTGGTAGTGAGTCTGTCTTTTTTTATCTCCTGCGCCACTGGCAAAATCTTTGGTTCATTTTGAGTTTAATCTATTTGTGTGTGTCAGAGAGGAGTTGATTTTACCCACGGAGCTCCAGAGACGACTCACACCTGAGACCGAGGCCAGACCACACCCACAGGTAACAGAGGAACCACAGACTTAAGCTTCAGGAAATAGCAGTAGTTATATAGCATAGTTTCATATTTTACTCACTAATACTGCGCAGTTCAAAGCTTAAAGTACTGCAGTGTGTGTCTGTGAAAAGTACCTGTATTCTGAAAACATATTCTTGGTACATTTATTCAACACTGGTGATCACTGACTCTGACTTTTTGGTTTGTTGGTTTTCGTCAGCAAAATAAGACATGGCAATTTAAAAAAATGATTCATTATAATATTTTATGCAGCTGATTAGTTGGACCAGACAGTGTTTCATTTCTATCCATTTTATTCCTATGTGTTTTAGTTTGATATATATATTTTATTTCTCTGTTTTATGTCTTTATATATTTTATTTGTGTGTGTTTTATTTCTAGGCATTTTATTTTTGCTTTATTTCTATGTATATTTTATTTCTGTGTTTTATTTCTATATATTTTATTTTTATGTGTTTTATTTCTATGCATTTAATTTCTGTTTAATTTCTATTTCTATTTTATTTCTGTTTTATTTCTATGCACTTTGTTTTATTTCTATATATATTTTATTTCTGTGCATTTTATTTCAATACATTTTTTTATATGTTTTATTTCTATACGTTTTATTTCTATTTACCGTATTTTATTTCTATACATTTAGTTTCTTTGTATTTCGTTTTACTGAAATGACTCAACCCTGTTCTAACCTTGTAGAATCACACATCAGTCTCACCTTTTGTCCTGTCGTTGTGCAGGTCAGAGCCGCAGACACAGACCCCTGGGATGGACTTCGCTCCTCTCTGCGTCTCCTCCACCCGGCCCTGGTCCTCCCTCTGCCGCCCGACCTCATCAACGTGACCTCTGACCTCTCGTCTCTGCCCCCGCCTCCTCCTCCCCCTGTCGCCGTGGAAACAGAGGAGCAGGAGAGTACCTCGCCCGGGACTCAGGATTCACCAATGATGTGACTCTGTCTGAAATCTACGAGATACTTTTGAACAGCTGATTTATTTTACGATTGTTAATGTTAGGATTGATTTGACTTGTGATGATTGTGAACATGTCGACTTTTATCTAGGCCGACCCACATAAATAACAAAAATGTGACCTTGTACTTTTCAATCTCAATCTCCAGTGAATTACAAAATACTTTTTAAAGCTCCTAAATTACACAAAACTGTAGCTTTAATCCATGTTCTGATGCTGTTTCCTCCTCAAAAACAGACAGAGTTGTGTTTGTTTCATTCACATGTTTGAGTCACACTTTATTATTAGTCTGTAACATCTCCAAAGATCAAAATGCTCTGTTCCACCTTGTGATGTCATCAAGTGGTATTTTTTAGTTCAACAGCTCCTTTTACCAAAAAAAAAAACTCTAGGAAAATAAAAGATTGATTCAGTTGTTTCTGTTCAACAAAATTCAACACAAATCTTTATGAAAAACACATTTGAAGCTTTATAATTTAACTTTTTACTCTTACATACATTTTTAAACAGGTACTTTAATACATAAGTAGATTTTTTCAACTTTTACATTTGCTCCAGTATGTGTACTTTTACTTAAATAACAAAATTTAGAGTACCTTAAGTACTTCTTCTGACACTGTTGGACACACTACTCTAGGGTTGTGTGAGTAAAAGGAGCAGAATATTAAAAATCAAACATGTGTCACATATATTCAAGATAAATTTTAACTTTTCACATAGTAGTAAACAAAGACACAGCCATGAATACTTTTAAAGTATAAAGAGCTCAATTATAGTAGTGTCGTGTGCAGAGGTGTAGTTGTGACGTAGCATAGTGCCGTGTGCAGAGGTGTAGTTGTGACGTAGCATAGTGCCGTGTGCAGAGGTGTAGTTGTGACGTAGCATAGTGCCGTGTGCAGAGGTGTAGTTGTGACGTAGCATAGTGCCGTGTGCAGAGGTGTAGTTGTGACGTAGCATAGTGCCGTGTGCACAGGTGTAGTTGTGACGTAGCATAGTGTCGTGTGCAGAGGTGTGTAGTTGTGACAGTAGTGCCGTGTGCAGAGGTGTAGTTGTGACGTAGCACAGTGCCGTGTGCCCAGGTGTAGTTGTGACGGAGCGTAGTGCCGTGTGCAGAGGTGTAGTTGTGACAGAGCGTAGTGCCGTGTGCAGAGGTGTAGTTGTGACGGAGCGTAGTGCCGTGTGCAGAGGTGTAGTTGTGACGGAGCGTAGTGCCGTGTGCAGAGGTGTAGTTGTGACGGAGCGTAGTGCCGTGTGCAGAGGTGTAGTTGTGACGTAGCATAGTGCCGTGTGCAGAGGTGTAGTTGTGACGTAGCATAGTGCCGTGTGCAGAGGTGTAGTTGTGACGTAGCATAGTGCCGTGTGCAGAGGTGTAGTTGTGACGTAGCATAGTGCTGTGTGCAGAGGTGTAGTTGTGACGTAGCATAGTGTCGTGTGCAGAGGTGTAGTTGTGACGTAGCATAGTGCCGTGTGCAGAGGTGTAGTTGTGACGTAGCATAGTGCCGTGTGCAGAGGTGTAGTTGTGACGTAGCATAGTGCCGTGTGCACAGGTGTAGTTGTGATGTAGCATAGTGCCGTGTGCAGAGGTGTAGTTGTGACGTAGCATAGTGCCGTGTGCACAGGTGTAGTTGTGATGGAGCATAGTGTCGTGTGCACAGGTGTAGTTGTGACGTAGCGTAGTGTCGTGTGCACAGGTGTAGTTGTGACGTAGCGTAGTGCCGTGTGCACAGGTGTAGTTGTGACGTAGCGTAGTGCCGTGTGCACAGGTGTAGTTGTGACGTAGCATAGTGTCGTGTGCACAGGTGTAGTTGTGACGTAGCGTAGTGTTGTGTGCACAGGTGTAGTTGTGACGTAGCGTAGTGCCGTTTGGAGAGTCTCAGCGTTTCCTGGTCTTTTTGGAGCTGGTCTGAGGTTTGGACTCGGGTGGAGTTTTCTTCGCTGGTGTAGCTTTAACCTCAGGAGCTGGAGAGGTGGAGGCCTCCGGCTGTTTTGGATCTACAACAGAAACATGATTGAACTCAACGTCTTCATCGCCATGGGAACAGGAAAAGTCCCAGAGTGTCTAAAGTGTTTGTTCTGTTACTGTGAAGTTCAGATTATTGTAGAAATGTGACTTTTTAAACAGTTGAAGTCGTGCGATCGTGGAGCAGGGAAGGGACCTGCTACCTGCTTGTTGCCATGGAGATATTTTTGCTTTGTCATGGAGAAAAGGTCAGATCTGTGGAGAGGCGAGCTCACTGACACTGATTTGGCCATACTGTGTAACGTTCCAGGCAAAGCAATAACATCAAGCAGGAAAAAGACCTTCCACCAGTTACAATTTAAATACGGACTCCATTTTGAGGACTTTTGATGTTTCAAACTGTTACTTCTGTGGTGTTGGTCCCACTTTAACCTCACTCCAAACCCACAGCTCAGTCTCACCCTGTGGAGGCTCCAGGCTCCGCCCCTCCACCTGTCGCTCCAGGTCCTGGATCTTCTGCAGTGCTGCCTGCAGAGCCTCCTCAGCCTTTAGCGCCCTCTGCTGTGCGCTCTGGGCCAGCTCCTCTGAAGCACTGAGGGAAAACACAGTTCACTCACTCACAGAGCTGCAGGACACGGCTCACGTGATTTTCAGTCTTTAGGTCGGGTTCATACGGTAATTTAAAAAAAAAATATTTGAAAGGCTTCGTTGGGTCGAATTGGCATCATTTAACTTTAATTTCCAACTTAAAGACAAAGCTTAATTACAATTTCATGAGTTGTGTGGATGTTTTACTCTTATGTCATCAATCGTTTTAGCACGACTTTTGACCTTTGACCTTCACAAACTGCCACTTGACTGATGTTAAAATATTATTCATGTTTAACACAGTCATAACCCACAAAACGAAGGAATTATCAGCACTTCATTTTATTATGCGTTTCCTACATTAGATAAACCCTATGAAAAAGTAGAGACAGAAGAAGAATAAAAAGAAGAGGAAGAAGAACAAAAAGAAGAAAAATAAAAAGAAGAAGAAGAGGAAAAAGAATACAACGGCGCTTTACTGCCACCTAAAAAAAATTAATTCTGCGGGAGCTACGAGAATAAAGTCGTAGCATTTCGACATTAACGTTGTAATTTTACAAGAATAAAGTCGTAGTCAGAAAAAGTCGTAATTTTATGAGAATATCGGCTCCTGTGCGTGGATGACACTAGTGCGTGATGTTGTGGAGGAGGAGGGACTGTCTGAAGTGGTCGGCTGCAGGAGGACGTCCAGAGAGGATTTGTTGTTGTTTGTTCCTTAAGACTTTGAAAAATGTCCATCCAAAACTGAAGCATCGTTTATGCAGGACTCCCCACCAAGACTCTATTCACTGACTGACGGTGCTGCATCCAGAGATGAAGCTTTGATCTCTCTCGTTGTACTATTACTTTATTCTCGTAAAATTACGACTTTAATGTTGAAATGCTACGACTTTATTCTCGTAGCGCCCGCAGAATTTATTTTTTTTAAGTGGCATTAAAACGCCGACATAAAAGAAAAATAAGAATAAGAAAAAGAAAAAAATAGAATAATATTAATAATAAGAAAAATACCTACATCAGTTCCTGTTGTAATAATTCGACTGTGTTCAGATCAGTAAAAGCTTGTTGTGCTTCTTCAGTGACCGGAGCCACCACCAGCTCCTCGCTCTGAAGCACAAAAACTGTTTTAAATGTGTTTAATTTATAAAAAATGAGTCTCAAAGTCAAATTATGAGTCAAAACATGTGTCAAACCACAGTCAGCTGAACTTGTCTCTCTCCCAGTTTATTCTGGACGATGCTGCGGTCGCTGGAGATCAGCTCCACCACGGGACTGTTGTGGACGGATGGCTCCCTCTGCTGGACAAGAACATGCACTGCTGTTAACTCTTGAGGTCTACAAACTTTTCCTGTTTCTACTGGAGTGAAACAGGTTGAGCTGTTCACAGTTTGAGATAAAAACTGTTTGTATAACTGTGAACGATCTTTAGAGACGTTACCTCAAGTTCTTGTTCAGTCGTCTCTTCTTTAATCTGTAAAAATACAAACAAACATATAAAGTGTGTATAAGTCTGTCAATTATTGACTAAAAATATTATAGAAAGTACTTTTTCTATGACACTCGTTCAATAACAAGGATAATTCACATTTACCAGGGTCTAAATATGTTTTTCTTCTTCTGACGCCAAAGTTTAAACAGTAATAATAGTAAAAGTATTTCACAAACCTCTGAGTGTTCATCTGTTTTTTCATGTTTTTCTTGTGCTTCCTGGTTGCCCTTTGAAAAGAAAAGTATTAAGTTTAAAGGCACAGTCTTAAAACACAATAAACACGATAAACTCAGGAAACCTCGGGATTTTATTCCAAATTAAACACAGTGAGTTTTTAAGCACATTTCACAAATTTCAGAGACCAGAGCGGAGTTTGTTGTCACATTAATGCTAACTAGAACTAGCTAACTCACATGCTAACAGTGCACCAGATTACTTCCTGGTTTGTGAACAATAAAACAGTTTCTAATTCGATTTTTCAAGTCACACTTTAACCCTAAGATCTGCTTTTAAATATCTGTACTGAAGCAAAACAAATGTAACTTTATGACATGAAAAAACAGGAACATTCCCTTTAATAAAATGATATTAACAGAATAATAATTGAACAGGTGAGACTTTGTTACCGGCGAGTCCACGTCTTCCTTCGTATCTGATCCATCGCTCAAGGTCGTGGGGAGCGTCTCTAAAGGAGGCAATTTTAAACCAACCAGGAGGATTTTAGAGGTGTCGACCCAGTCTGTGCATTCATTCTACAAACAGATAAATAAACACAAAACGTAACATTAAATACATTTATACACACAATATTAAATGCCATGTATTTCCCCGGGTTGTGGAAATACTGTTACTGTACCTGGAGTTTTCCACACTCCATCACCTCCTTCTCAGCCGCTTCTTGCTGCGTTCGGTTGTTCAGACTCTGCTCCTCGTAAATCAGCTGACACGTCCTGCCAGAGAAAAACACACAAAACTTTAAATGTGTTAAAATGACTTAAGGTTGAAAGTAGTAGTGATTAATTTAATGGATTTATTCATTGTTTAAACATTTTTGGATCAATGGTGTATTTTTTATAAAGTTACTTTTGTACAAATATATCTTCTTAAAGTGGCACTAAATAAACATTTTGTTGCAGAACTGTACACTATACACAAGATTATGATTCTTATTGCTATTCTATTATATCTGTATCTATATCTGTAGCTCGAATATTAATCAAACAATAGTATAGTTCATACAAGTCAAACTCAGGCCCATGGGCTAAATTTGGCCCTTGATAGAAATATATTTGGCCCGCAACATCATATGAAATATTTATTAGAGCTGGCTCACCGGCCGTCGTGCCAGTATAGTGCATGCACCTCTAATGCTATGAATCCCAGAATGCTTTGCAAATGTGTTGGCACAGGCCCTCACCACTTCTGTTGATGCTCATTAGCATCTGCTACTGTCACTTAAATTTTATCCACCCCTTCTGAAAAACATGCAGATGTTGTTGAAATGTTTCAATAAATATTTAGTTTGGCCTGAGACTTAGTCAGTTTTTAATTTTGGCCTCTGTGAATTTGAGTTTGACACCTGTGTAACTAGTTTGTCTGGGAGGGGAGGTCTGTCGGGCAAACATAAGACATGGGGCTAACAAGAGAGTTTCTTTTCTTTGCAGTTATAGAGACATTGAAGGAACTGTATGTAAGATTTAAATGCACAATTTCATAAACATGAGTTAACTGTGTCCCCAGATACGATGTAAACTGTTCAAATCAAAAATAACTTTTACTCGTAACAACTGTAATGCTGATTTATTCTTTGCTACAGAAACATTGGACCTGACTGGACATTGACTCATTTATTCATGTCATAATTTGGTGTTTTGGTTCAAGACGATTGTCCAATCAGAAGCAGAATGAGCATCACATGACTCTCTCGTTTGTGTTGCCAGTTTCAAAGCTGAAATCCAGTTGGTTTAAACCTAAAATGCCTCTCTCTGATCTGAAGAGTCTCTATCTAAACCCCAGCACCTGCAGAACAATCGTGAATCAGTGCTAGTGCAGCTTCTGCAGCTCAGAGAGTGGATTCTGCAGGTTCTAAGAATGAGACTCAGTCTCTGTCTGCAGGTTAAAAATCTGGTAACACAGGTTCAGATGTGATTCTAGTACCTTTTATTTAAACTGTAAAGTAAAGTGTATCTGTGCATGCCTGGTGAAGTATTTGGGAGAGCCGCTCCACTCTCTGGGACAGCGGGGCCGCGTCCTCCTCCAGCTGTGGGACTGAGGGCTGAGGCGCGTGGGGCAGTTTCAGTCCGTGGTGGTTCTTCGTGTGCGGCTCCAAGTCCGGGACCAGGAGGAGGAGCAGGTCCAGCATCCAGCGACTCCGGGCCTCATGAACACTAGAGATCTGAGACAGGGACGGATGTACAAGGCGGATTCATGTGACGCTATGAGAACTAGAACAGCTGATTTTCAAACCGTGAAAGGAGGAAGCAGGTATTAGGGTTGAAAATCAGATACTAATCAATGCTAAAATTAGTATCAAAACTACTCTTTGAGCTGGTATCGATACTAAAAAAGTCTCATTCACAGCACAGAAATGAACTACACAGATGTAAGGCCACATGGGAATATAAAGATAGAAAGTATGACGAATTATTGTTGAAAATCACATTCTATTGTCTAAATTTTGTATTATGATCGTGGTATCGGAATAGGTATCAAACATCGAGTCTATTTCTTCATATTGAAATCAAGTTTGAAATTCTAGTATCGTGATAACACTCGTAGGTATTTGTATCTAACTGGCTCTCACAAACCCTCTGTCACATTAGACATGTGCACAGCTTTAGAACAGCCTTTTCATACTGAAGTGAAGCAGGAGAACCGCAGCCAATCAGTTTTCATCACAAAATGTAATATAGAAACACATCACGGGCTTATTATTCCAGGTGTGTGAACGATAAAATGTTCAACTTTAACAACTTTAACATGTGGGAGTTTGAAAGTGTCCTTAATAGAAAGTGATAAAAACTGTAAAACTGAAATAAAACAGTTTGATTCTCACCTCTCGACTGATGGTTTGGTTCTCGGTGTCGATGAAGCTGCAGAGAGATTCTACAAACACTTTGACTTTGTGAGCCACCTCCTTTGTCTCTGTGCTGTGAAGAAATAAATACATAAATACACAGAAGTTAAAAAAGTGAATGGTCACACTTTTATGTATCGCTTTTCCACCTTCAAAAAACTCAAATTGCTTTACTCCACCTTAACTTAAATTGCTTTACTACCACACACTCATACACCAGTGCACACAGCCACTGGGGGATGGATTGGGGAGGTCGACTAAGTGTCTTACCCAAGGACACGACGGCAGTATTCATCTGTGCGAGCTGGAATCGCACCGACAACCTGTGAGTCCATGGATCTGACCACTCAACCAAAGATGTTTATGTCAAAAGTGGGATTCAAACCGCTAACCTTGAGATTAGTGGATAAACACTCAACCAACTGAGCCACAGTCGTCTTGATGCACAGTGCAAATAAAAAGGACGTTTTGTCTTTTGTTCACTTAGACTTTTTAATTTCATATGGAAAATCACACATATAAAATAAGAAAATCAAATCTAGATAATTCTTACTTTTTTTTACATGTACAATCTTGTCTTTGACTGTAGCGATACAAAAAGCTAACCACTCTGCCACCACGCACCCAAAACACTCGTAAATTAGCAGAACACTTCATTTATAACATTATATCTACAGTAAAGTGTTATAATTTCAAATGGAGGACAGGGGGCGATATAATTTAATGAGCGATTCACTGATTTTTTAAGTTTTTGTTCCATGTGGATAGACCCAGATAAACCAGGTCAAACTATCTGTATTTTATCTATCTGCAAAAACAAATCTACCTTAAAATTCTCACATGTCAGTTTTAAAATATGGGCAGTTTAAAATGTTTGGAAGTCACCTGAACTATATCGGGTTTCAGAGCGATGAATAATAACCACAATATACCTCCAGAATGGTCAAAAGTCCTCAAAATGGCGCCTATAAACATGAAACTGTTACTTAAACCACTGAAACAAAACCTAATACTTACTACAAAGCAGGTTCGTTGGTGTGTTCCTCTGTTTTCTCTCCTAAAATGAGTTGTAAGATTTTGTCCACCACACTCTTCCAAAGAGAGAGTGACTTCTCCGTCTTCTTCAGGTCGAGGGTCAGAGCTCGGTGAGGCTGCTCCTTCAGCTCAGACAGTTTAATAAACCAGGGCTCGATGGAGGCGCACAGAGACTGCAGCTGGCTGTGCACGCCTGAAACAAAACAACACAATTTAAATAGACGTAGAGTAACTTTGAACTGCACAGGATGAACCGAGCTACTGTATTTTCTGGACTATTTTTCACACTTGGTTCATAGTTTGTCCGGGGATAAGACTTATACTATGTGAAATATGTTTTTTTCTTCATTATTATGCATTTTTTGGCTGGTGTGACTTATACTCCGGTGCGACATACTCTGGAAGATACTGTAGTACTGCTGTGGTGTAGTGGGTTAAACACTGGCCAGTGAACTTAAAGGTAACCGTTTCAAACCCGTTGCAGTGTGTTACAGCTCTAGACCTTAAGTTGTTTTCGTTGTTTGTATTTGTCCTGTGTTTTATGTGATGGTCCCTGAATTTGTCGACTTCCCCATGAAATCCTGGCTGTGTGAGTCCGTGGCTGTGATTGGAGGACGGTTTTCCAGCCTGACCAATCCTGGGGCCCACGTTCAGCTGCCTCCAACCCATTTAAGAAGATTCAGGACACCTGTTCGGGGCGGCCGGTCTGTGTGTTCAGCAAGATTTTGTTACGTTATTGTGAAATTTGTGTTTTAACTTTACCTTTTTGTTTTTGTTTAAACCTTGCAAGGTACCATTTGTTTCAATATTTTTAGTCCCCTTTTGTTTAGTTTACCCTTAACATTAATGAAATTACTTCTTAATTTACCATTTTCCATCTTTTCTTTTGTTACTTCCTTGTCCCCCTGAATTTTACATATTCATCCGTATTTTTTTCTTTGACGCATTGAATAAGCGACGGGGAAAATCTCCGCAGCTCCTGCCTCTGATTCGTCGTCGAGGGACAGAGGCAGATTAATGACGGTAAAATATCTAAAGAGCCTCATGCCTCTGCTTTGAGACGCCGTTTGAATTTACATGAAGCACAGTTGGTCGTGGAGTTACAATAACGGAAAGTCCACAACCGATGACGAGAGCATCCGACGCCTCTCCTCTTATGGGGTTTGTTCTCTCTGTTCACTCCTGCTCTTTACTCTGTACACGCACAAATCTTACAGCTTAGTGTGTGTGCGCATACACAGTATTAACTCTATGGCGTAGAGCTAATACTCACTAACCCTAATACTCACTAACCCTAACTAATACCTACTAACCCTAACAATGAGAGCCCAACTGCCACCTACTGTAGTGGATGTGCAATTACACTTTATTCTAGTACGGCAAAAGAAAAGCATGATCCCGGGGTCATTCGCGCCCCCCTATTTGAGAAACACTCCTCTAAGATAATCTGATGTAAGAAGGTTTATAAAATCATGGCACATCGCTGCGTAATCTCTCAGTTGTTCAGGGACGTTTATGTTTCAGCACTTATCCAAGAGGCTTTTCTTCAGTTCTGTCAGGGTTCTGTAAGTCACTGCTCTACATCTGTCTGAAAGGAGGAGCTAACTACACTGAACCTGACACACTCTATTTGGTCACAGTAAATGAACGGCCCTGGGTGTGGGTAGGGGTCCTCACTTCAGACAGATATAAGGCAGTGACAACAGAACCCTGTCAGAACTGAAGAAACCTCTTAGATAAATGTCTGTGTGATCCCTCAGTCATCCAGGTCTGAGCCATAGTAAAAAATGTAAGTCAGTGTCCAGCAGTAATCTGACCAGAACTGAAGAAGCATCTTGGATGAGCAGGGAAACGTCTTCACTTCTACAACTTTTTGTCTGGTTGACACATTTAACTTTTAGCTTTTACTCTTGGATAAATGGACAAACATATTCACTCTTAAAAACTTTTGTCCCGTTGACAGAATTAAATTTGCTTTCACTATAAAAACATTGAATCAAAAACGCAGCTGACCAGTATTAAAAGGTAAAGTAAATCTTCTGGGCTCTCTGTACCGTTCTCTCCAGTGATGTGGTCGCTGAGTTTGGCGTCGAGCTCGGACAGGAGGCTCTGGAGTTCGCTGAGGCTGTGGTAGTGCTGAGGCTGAGCTCCCTGTGGACCCGAGTGTCTCTGGAGGAGCTGAAGGGACAAACTCAGCCAACGATCCCGAACCGTGATCATCTCCTCCAGCCTCTCTCTGAGACCAAGCACCTCCTCCCCCTGGAGGACCTCGGCCTGAGCGACGAGGGCCTGTCAGGAGAGGAACACAGACACTGTAAATTAAAATTCAAGTAGAAAAGTGCATAGTAAATGCCAAAAAAGTGCAGATAGTAGCATTAAAAACGGCTGTTCTTCTGAAATTTCCCCATTGTGGGACACATAAAGACTCTCTCATCCATGGATTTTTAATTTAGAGTCTTACCTCACACCACTTTTTAAAATCTGCAGTAATTTCTTCAGCTGTAGCTCTTGGACATTTTTGACCATGATTCCTACAAAAAAATAAAACAAAAGTAATTGCTGTACTCTTTAATTATAATATATATATATTTAAAAAATCCTTGTTCATTTAAGCACGATTGAGTCTCACAGTCAAAAAGATGCACTATGTAAGTTTTCTGGTGTCTCCATGAAGAAGTTAATGTTGCTTTGCCTGGAATGTTCCACAATATAAAGCATCAAACTTATTTATCTCCATGGAAACAAGCAGATTACACCGTCAAAGGATTTTAGCAAAAAATAAATGCAGTTATAGAGAAACATTGCTGGCTCATATGGAGTAATACAGGTGAAGAACATCTCCATGAAGCAGGCAGGTGGTGGACGCTTCAACAGAAAAGTTACACACTGCACCTTTAAAGAGGGGGCATCATGCAAATTTTACGTTCTTGGAGCTTTCTACCCTGTTATAACATTGTTCCTTCATCAAAAACATGTCTGAGGAGGTTTTACATCGTCATTCGTGCATGTTTGAGTAATCTAGAGATCTCTCCTGAGCTCTGTTCAAACCCTCTTTACGTTTAGCTGTAAGATTCTGTACGAGGCTCCGCCCACAAGCCTACATCACCCATGCTCCACACGATAATCCTTCATAAATATACAAAAACATGATAGAAAACTGTTCACTACGACTTCACAAACCTGGAGTGATGTGCAGTAGTTTCATTAGTGCGATGCAGCTGATTGTGATGTGATAGTGACTTAGCGCATCTCAGTACTTTGTTTTCGGTGACTATAGCATTTGGTGAAAAATGAAAATAGAAGTCAATACCTCCTCTTTAATACCCCACAGAAGTAAATACCTCCTCTTTAATACCCCATGGACGTGAAATACCTCCTCTTTAATACCCCATAGAAGTAAATACCTCCTCTTTAATACCCCATAGATGTCAAATGCCTCCTCTTTAATACCCCATAGAAGTAAATACCTCCTCTTTAATACCCCATAGATGTCAAATACCTCCTCTTTAACTATGAAAAGTAAAAAATATCCTTACAGCTGCTGTGAGGAACAGAAGGAGAGCCACTTGGAGATGTCGTCTTGAACGGGGCAGATGACGTCACACTGAGCCTGGTCCCTCCTCCTCAGCTCAGACATGAACCTCTGCAGCTCCTCCCTCCAGAACTCAGCGATGTCCGAGACAGACTTCAGGTCCTCCGAGTCCTAACACACAACCAGAGAGACTTCAGGTCCTCCGAGTCCTAACACACAACCAGACAGACTTCAGGTCCTCCGAGTCCTAACACACAACCAGAGAGACTTCAGGTCCTCCGAGTCCTAACACACAACCAGAGACTTCAGGTCCTCCGAGTCCTAACACACAACGAGACAGACTTCAGGTCCTCCGAGTCCTAACACACAACCAGACAGACTTCAGGTCCTCCGAGTCCTAACACACAACCAGACAGACTTCAGGTCCTCCGAGTCCTAACACACAACCAGACAGACTTCAGGTCCTCCGAGTCCTAACACACAACCAGAGACACTTCAGGTCCTCTATTCATGTTATCTGAGTAAGGTAAGGTGCACAAATTGAGTACCGTATTTTCCAGACAACAAGCTGCTACTTTTTTCTACTTTTTAACCTCTGCGGCTTATGGTGCAGTGCGGCTTATACTTTTTTTTTTTCCGTGGCGCCAAAAACATTTTGCCCAGCAACAGTCGACCAATAAAACTGATGAGTAGTTCACAGAGTCCAATGAAACTGTCTGATCAGTCTAGCCACTCTCACAACTATTGTACTGTATTGTATCGTGCGGCTGCAGGTGTATTTCTCAGTCCCTTTGGCTGAACTCTGTCCTTTACAGGAGACACGGCACCTCCTTTAGCCAATCAGGACGCAGAACACGACACCTCCTTTAGCCAATCAGGACGCAGAACACGACACCTCCTTTAGCCAATCAGGACGCAGAACACGTGCCTGCATACACTGTAAAAAAAAGCATGCAAAACTGCACTAGTCCCTCACAAATGAACGTTTTTGAGCTAACTTTTCATATTACTTCGTGGGACCTGCGGCTTAAAATCCAGTGTGGCTTGTACAAGTTTTTCTTTCTAAAATTAAAGCATGCGGCTTTTAATCAGGTGCGCTCTGTAGTCCGGAAAATACGGTAATCAGAAATTTGTAAAAATGTAAGGTGAAGTATTGCAGGTGAATGAAATTTAAACTTAACCGTAAACGAGCAGAAATATCACTACATCCTTGTTTGAAATATTAAAGAGGAAGCCTTGTTTATTTTTAATCCGCTCTTTTTGCAGTATATAAAATACACTCGACATTATAAATTTTCTCATCATAATAATGCCATACTGTGGTGATAAGGTACCATCTTGTCCATAACAGCAGCGTCTTGTTACCTTGGCGTTTATATAGACACTGCAGTTCTCCGCTGTTTGGTGCCACGTCTCTTCACTGTTATGTAACTGACTGACCAACTGCAAGTCCTTCACTCTGATCACCTAAAACAAACACAATAAAAAGCATAAAGGAATCTGGCATAAAAAGTATGTAAGTCAGGAAGTAATTAATGTGGTTAATTAACAGATTACATGAATAATTGTGAAGTAACTTGGTCTGGTCAGTCTTTACAGTATATGGACTAGACACAGGCTCCACGTCATGTGCTGAGAGGACAGGTTTGTTTTATTTATTTATGGCAAAAAACAATTTACTTCAAAATGACACAGCAAACATGAATATTTTGTATTATAATAACTCTTTTTCGAGACTTATGTTTAGTTTGTTTCCTCCCTGACAGTTCCGACTGCTCACTAGTGCTCTTCCTCGTAGTGGTCACGTGATGTTACTGTGGTGTGTAAGGTCAGCTGAAGAAGTTGGACTGCACAGCAACACGTGACCACTCTGAGGCGCTAGTGAGAAGGCCAAACTAAACCTAGGTCTGGAAAAAGAATCTATTAAATAAATTAATGGAAGACCAGAAGAACCTCATTGGGGTATGAATATTTTGTGTTTTTGTAAATAAGTCATTAATCTATCAAGCCCAAGTCCTCAAACAGCATCACTTTAGCTGCACTGGGGTCAAATCTGGTGCTGATTAAGTGTCTAAATGCTCCACTGTGGAAATCTTGAGTGAACAAAGGGAGCAGCGTTTGACCCAGAGCACAGGTCCGACCTTGAGGGCAGGCGGTAGGTGAAGTGGCTCCACAGGTCCCTCTCCTCGGACATCTGCGTCAGCTGAGAGTTCAGACGACTGCGCTGGAGTTCGTACAGCTCATGGTAACTCTGAACCACTCTGAAACAACACAACACGTCTATGAGCAGAACAGAGATTAGCTTTTACATTTACGTAGTGCTGGCATGATTTCAAATTTCAAACTTGATTTCAGTACTGAGACTCGATACCACGATGATAATAAAAACACTTTTTCTTTACACAACAGAATGTGATTTTTCCACATTAAATGGCAGTACTTTGTTTTCTATTCCCATGTGTCTTATATCTTTATAATCCCTCAGTGTCCAGGTGGGTTCCATAGTTTGATACTAGTTTTAGTATCGAGTACCGTATGTTTTTTTTACTTCATTATTATGCATTTTTTCACTGGTGCAACTTATACTCCGGAACGACGTATCTGGAAAATACGTTAGTATCAATACTCCTGACAACCCTACAGCCATTTTATATTCTATTTTAGTACTTTTGGTGGTCAGTAATAAGACAAAACAAAAAACTAATTCAGAAAGACTGAAAAACGTGTTTTAACCTCAGTGACATCGCCTTAGTCCTGGTTTAGTCCCAGTTTAACCCGGTTTAGTCCTGGTTTATTCCTGGTTTAGTCCCGGTTTATTCCTGTTTAGTCCCAGTTTAGACCTGGTTTAGTCCGGTTTAGTCCTGGTTTAGTCCTGATTTAGTCCAGATTTAGTCCAGATTTAGTCCAGATTTAGTCCAGGTTTAGTCCAGGTTTAGTCCAGGTTTAGTCCAGGTTTAGACCTGGTTTAGTCCTGGTTTAGTCCTGGTTTAGTCCAGGTTTAGACCTGGTTTAGTCCAGGTTTAGACCTGGTTTTAGACCTGGTTTAGTCCAGGTTTAGTCCTGATTTAGTCCTGATTTAGTCCAGGTTTAGACCTGGTTTGTTCCTGGTTCAGTCCCAGTTTAAAACCTGGTTTAGTCCTGGTTTAGTCCTGGTTTAGTCCTGATTTAGTCCTGATTTAGACCGGTGGTTTAGTCCTGGTTTAGTCCAGGTTTAGACCTGGTTTAGTCCTGGTTCAGTCCCAGTTTAAACCCGTTTAGTCCCGGTTTAGTCCCGGTTTAGACCCCGGTTTAGTCCTGGTTTAGTCCTGGTTTAGACCTGGTTTAGTCCTGGTTTAGTCCAGATTTAGTCCAGGTTAGACCTGGTTTAATCCTGGTTCAGTCCCAATTTAAGCGGTTTAGTCCCGGTTTTTTAGTCCCGGTTTAGTCCCGGTTTAGTCCCGGTTTTAGTCCCGGTTTTGATATGATGCATGAGGTTGAACTGTGAGGACTGACTCTGAGTTGTTGTGACTTTGGTTAAGCGCTTTGCTCAGCTCGTGTTGGGCTCGCTCGGCCTGCTGGGAAACAAAAGCATCGTGGGCCTTGATTCTCGCCAGCTCTCTGCAAAGAAATACACAAAAAAAAATGTTAGAAAAACTGAGCAATTAGGGCTGAACAGTTTTGGACAAACATCTAATTTTGACTGTGATTAGATTTGAGACTCAGTTCAGTGTCTTTTTTAAACCATCCAGGAGCACTAATGTTTGACAGTAAATTTAAAAGATCGCTAAAACTAATCCAGAATCCCTTGCATTTGAGAACATGTTTTGCAGAGGTCTAAACTACAGGGTTTGCGGCTTTTACACATAATTTGAAATAACAGAAGTATCAAACCCATAATTTGAATGGTCCACAATAAGCAAAATGCAAAGACTATTTAAGTGCTTGAAAACAACAAAATATCCTGTGTTATTATCTAAAAAAAATGCTAACGTTTGCAGTTTAAACTTTTGCAAACGTGTTCAGAAATACATGGGATTTTTATATTCACATTAAGTCTTCTCTCAAATGTTAAAGCTTCTTAAAATGGGAACTTTGAACAGAGTCCGACTATTAAAACAAAGTCTATCTAATCATAATCGCAATTTGTTTTTGTCCAAAAAAAATTGCAATAATGTGCACAGTAGCTTGCTAATTAGCTCACTGTGTCCCAAAGCTAACTGTCGATTTTATTAATGTGTGTATACGGAAAATATAAGATTACCATTAAAAATTATACTATTAAATTTAAATTAAAATAAAGACTACACAGTTATTTTTAAATGTACAATACTTCAGTTTGTGGTGTTGTTTTAATATTTATGCTTCAAAATTAGCATTAGCGTTAGCATTGAGACTCAAACATGTCTCTCTTCTGAACACAGAAGTGTTTCTGGTGTGTGATAATGTTCGTTAATATTGGTGTAAGCGTCAAAGAGACTGAAACATAAAGACAGAAGGTTTAATGAGTTCCAAGTGAAACATTGAAGCAGCGGACTCTCAGGAAAGAATAGAAGAGAACCTTGGGATGTGCATTTTGACAGCTTTTATAGTGTCTCCAATGTGCGTGCGTGCATGTGTGTGTGTGGTGTGTGTGTGTGTGTGTGTGTGTGTGTGTGGTGTGTGAGTGTGTGTGTGGTGTGTGTGTGAGTGTGTGTGTGTGTGTCCTTCTAGTCTGCACAGTGTCTTTGTAACAGAAATTAATATATTGTGTGATTATTTTACCTTTAGAAATCACATGGTCTCGTAAACTAAAAACTCATTCGGTTTGGTCGTGTCAAAGACAGTGTTAGAAAAACTTTCATGTCAACCCTTTTGTTCCCTTTTGGTTGGTAGACTTGTTAAGATGTGTTTGTAATGGTAAGTGAAGATTTTCATAAGGCTCACGCTGGTGTAAATCGTGTCTGTGCCACTGGTGTGCACGTGTTATTTACTCTAGCAGCAGTAAATCAAGGTAACAGTTCGATGTAGTGCTGCACTGCTAAGTGTAGATACCTTACAGGTGAAGTATTATTTTATTTGTGTAGTGTTTAACATGTTGTCAGTGACATCCACCTGCAGCTCCCTGTCCACTGTCTGACCCTAACCCCCTGACCTCTGACCTCTGACCCCTAATCCACCCACAGCTCCATGTCCACTGTTAAATATTTATTCACTTTATCATGACTCGGTAAAAACCTCATAGAGATAAAAACAGGACAGGGAGTAGGGAGCCAGTTTGATATTTTAACCAACAGTTAGTTTAGTCCTAAATAGCAGTGTTTAGTGTGTACTTATTACTTATTATTACTGCCAATTATGGGCATTTTAATTTGTAAATTATTTAATATTGCAGCCCTGTAAAGCTCCGTCTACGTCCATGTCTGTGTTGAACCGAACCCTCCAGCCCGACCTGCTGAGCTGCTGGATGGAGGTCTTGATGCGGTGGATCTCCACAGTGAGTTGTCGGTCCAACGCCCTCTGAGCCACGGCCTCAGTGTGAAGAGCCTTCAGGTACCGAGGGATCCCGCTCCAGGAGGGACTGGTACCTCTGTCTGGGGACCAAACACAGAGTCCAGACAGACATCAGGGTGAGACTTTAAAACACACAGGCTAAATACACCCCCAGGAAGGGAAAGGAAAACGTGTTATATATATTTTAAAGATGCACTATGTCACTTTTGTAGTGGCCTCACCTGCCTGCTTGTTTCCATGAGATGTTAGTTGTGCTTTGCCCTGGAGTGTTTCACAGTATGGCATCATAAATCTTTATTTACAATGGCCTAATGACATGTTTATAAAGGTTTTTTTATTGGTTTCTGTTTTGTGTTTTTTTGCTACAAGTAAACTGAGTAAATACAAGGATAGACCAGTTTAATGCCATAGTGGAACATTTCCTGGGAGACCAGCAGGTGGCGACTCTTCAAACAGAAAAATTACATACTGCACCTAATTCAGTGAACATTTTTAAAGGTTCTATATGTTTTTAAAACGCTTTTGTTTGGACATAGTTTGAAATATCAGGCACAAAACTCATGCAATAATTACTTAAAATGTTTGTAAAGATCAAAGTGAAGTACAGAATTAAAAGGTTTTATACAGAAGAGAGGAAATGGTTCATCTTATTCTCTGCACGAGACATTATCAGACCTAAACAATTTTAATCCGAAACTGCAAGAGTGCGAGGTAGTGATTTTGATACTGTTTCATCACTATAGCTAAGCCCTGACGCTAACAGTGCATGACTTTGTGTGCAGCTGGCTGATGCACGTAGCGTCTGTCTCACCTGAGTTTGGCCGAGGAGCTGCCCTCTCTCTGCACAGCCACACTGACCTGTCTGATCAGCTCATGGAAAAATCACATTGTAGATGTTCTGCTCCGTGCGCACCAGCTCCAGCAGGCCCCCTCGATCTGCAACAAGCATATTTACTTTTTTAAATGTATTCACAAATATAACACCACTATGAATAACACTGTACAGTTATGACTCACTTCAGTCTGTCGTGGAAAGAGACTGAAACATATTGTCAGTAAAAGTAAAGTTACATGTTAAAGGTGCATATATCACACAAAACCTGACTCTTGTAGCTTTAAAGTCATGTTATAATGTTGTTTCCTCCTCAAAAAACAGACCTGGAGCTGTGGTTTTTTTTTGTCATTCTCACATGTTTGAATAACACTTTATGATTAGTCTGTAACATCTCCAAAGCTCAAAACGCTCTGTTCCACCTTGTGATGTCATGAAGTGGCAGTTTTCAAGTTAACAGATCCTTTTACGCTTTAGTTCAGGAGAGATTGGCAATCCAGAGCTGAAATCAACCCAAATGATTCTAGTGAAGCTGTGTGGAGTTTAAAAACAGGAGCCTTCCTGTATCACCACATGATGACATCACGAGGTTGGAATAGAGTGTTTTCAGTTTGAGAGAAGAACCTTGCAGGTTTGTTTGTGTGTTAAACATGCTGAAGAATGAAACAAAAACACAACTCCAGGTCGTGTTTGATGAGAAAACATTATAACATAGATCAGAAAATAACGTCACATGGGCCTTTAAAAATGTACTGAATTAAAGTACAAGTACAGCTGCCAAAACTGTACTTCAGTATAAAGTACGAATGATAAATACTACTGAAGCGATCTTTTAAAATGCAATATGTAGATTGTCTTTCAAACTAAACTTGATGAATTAAACAGTTTGAAAGTTAGTTGAAAGTTTTTAAACCACATTTTGTGTATTGTCTGAGTTCTGGCCAATCAGAGCAGACGATACAGCGCTGGTGTCTGTTTGTCGACAGAGACATAGAGACAGAGACGGAGACGGAGACACGGAGACGGAGACACAGACACTGCACTTTTGGACTGATTGGGACGTGAGTTCAGTAATTCTTATGATTTTAAATGTCGCTAATTAAAAATTACAAAGTATACTAAACTTACAAGTACAAGTTTAACAAATCTACTCAAAAGTATGTAACATGAGCGTTTATAATTAGTAGCTCTCCACCCTTGCTATCCTGTAGTAGTAAATATGCTCTCAACAGCGCCCCCAGCCTCACTGTTGGAGTCACTACTTCCGTCAAGTTTTATCTCTATGAGGTTTTTACTGAATCATGTTAAAAAATGAATAATATTAAAAGATGAGGCAGTGGACAGGGGCTGCTGCAGGTGGGTTAGGGGTCAGAGGTCAGGGGTTAGGGGGTAAGGGTCAACAGTGGGACAGGGAGCTGCAGGTGGACGTCACTGGAAACATGTAAACACGACACAAATAAAATAAATTACTTCATCAGGAGACACTTCTGTGTTTGGAAAGAGACATGGTTCTGTCTCAATGCTAACACTAACGCTAATGCCAATTTTGAGGCACAAATATTAAAACAACACCACAAAACTGAAGTATTCTACATTTAAAATAACTGTGTAGTCTTAATTTAATTTATATGATTTTTTTTTAGTTGTTTATATATTGTTTTGCTATTGTAATAAAAGTAACTGTTGCACCTGGGTGAGTTCGTTGAGTTCTTTCGCTTTGCTGCTCCACTCCTGCCTTCTCCAACATGTCGTCCATCACCCGCATGAGCTGCAGTACCCCGTCCTGTCTGCCACTAGGCTTCCTGCAGAGACAGTAGAATTGGTGTGAGGAAGACGATATGTGCCAAATGCAAAACAATTTTACAATTTCTTTGTCGGTTTGGTTTGATCCTAAAAAGTCTGAAAACTCACATGGAGGGAAGACCCGTAGCTTCTGCTCATCGTCTTGCAGCTGCCACCGTTGAAGGCACTTAAACAGATCAAATGTAAATAAATACAGTCACTATTTTCAGATAAAGTAAAGTATAAAATAGTAACAGCAAACAGTATAAAACTCACTCCTCGTACAGCTCCAGGCTCCGCAGTCCTTTGTTTTTCACGATGTGGTACTCGTCTGGGATCAAGCTTTCAGACACGGTCATGTTCTGTTTAAGAAATTAGATTATTTTGTTAAAAATACACTGTCTTACACTCATATTTTCTTCACCCATCAACCCGCATGTGTGTCCTCAGTAAATGTGTAAGGCTTTTTAAAGACGACTGAAGCATATAAACTACAAGACACCATGCATTTCAGAGCAGATTGTAGAGCTCTAAAATTAGCCAGATTTACATTTTCTTTTCATGGGCCAAAGAAAATATTTAAAAGTTGATATTTGTGCAGTTATAATTATATGAGTCGATCAATTGATAACCTTTTCAGCAATTTACATATACTCCCTTGGACTTCTGTCTTTTTTCTTTTTCCTGAACCAGAGCTAGAAGCAAAACGTACCATTACATTAGAAAAGTCTAAAAACTGGAGAACTGGGGTTAATTCGGGTCTGGGGGTTAATTTCTTCTTCGAAACTACAACACAGACTGAATAAAAATAAAGTACCATTTCAAAACACAGCTTTTCAGTAATAACAAATATGTCGTTGTACCTGTGTGTCCGCTGCTTTTTCCCGAAAGTGGAGGCAGAGTGATGGCTTTCCTCTGGCTTGCATCGCACAGGAAACGATCTGTCCCTGAAACCACAATCCCACACGGGAGGGCAGCACAGGTTAAACGGTGAATGTGTCTAAACTTCACAGCTCTGCTCGGTTTTCTCTGACCTGCCCGCTGCTCCGCTCAGAGACGTGGGCTGCTCCAAAAAGTTACTGGTATTTCTTCCCTTCCTAGGGGGTGGTGCCAAACAGGATCTTGGCGTCTGAAGGTGCAGCCCTGAGAAAACAAAACAGCTATCCATTTTCTGGTAAAATGAAACTGGTCTTTTAAAGTGACCACCCTAAAAATGTTATAGACTTGGTGGGGGCAGAGTAACGACCATAAGCATTATTCAAAACAAGAATCAACTTCAGCATAAAAAGTTATTTAGGGTGGAATATTTAATGTTTAACTTTGCGAGTGACATGGTGCTGGGGTTTTCTCCATTGTATGTGTATAGCACAGATGTTCATCAGTTTACCATGGTGACACAATGCAAAACAGCAAACACACAGCTAAAAAGTGTTAACATGGTCTGAAAACTCAAGAAAATCGTACTTAAAAGGATTTAAACAGCACATTTCCAAGATCCTGTGATCAAAACGAGCGTCATGGTCCTGTTTAAGTTTAATTTTCAGCAAAAAGTGGAGAGTGACTCACTGAACGACTGTTGGCTAATGCTAGCTAGCATGTGACTGTTTATGTTTATTAAAGAGGGACTTGTTACAAAGAAAAAGGTTGTAGCTCAGATTGTTGTAGTTTGAGCTAAGTCAGCTCTTTATGGTCAAATCGTGTTGACATAAAGTCAGAATAAAGTTTAACAAAGCCTCAGACAGAGGGGGTTGGGGGCAGCCTACAGTAGCATCACACCCCCCGGGAATGTTGTTGGATCAGCTGCAAAGTATGAAATCATTTAAAAATAAGACCTGAAAAGTCGTTAGATTAATTACATGTGATTGTAACGCAGACGCCCATGTTGCCGTCAAATTTCAGTCTTGACGGGATTGGATCACAATGAGTTTAGTTTTTATCCAAACGTACAGATAACTGGTTAAAATATTTATGTTGCCTGTTGGACTGGAGTTCACATTCTAAAAAGTCCTCATTCTTCTGTGTATTACATCTGAACTCTAATGACTGGACCCCAGTACAAGCAAACGTTACATCAGCTCGTACCTGCAGCTCTGAGGTGCTCATAAAGTTTACAGCCTGAAACGTTGACACCTTCATTCAAACACATGAGAGTGACCAACGGCTCCTGGGGTTTTCACAGTGTGACCCAGCCTCCCATAAAGACTCACATGAAGAACATGACTTTGTGCACAATGTGTTGTAACATTTCCTGGGTGATGCTAACTGTAGGCACCTGCAGTTCTTGCATCACGCCCATCCATGGGGCATAACTTAGCATAACTTGTTAAACAAGTTCCTCATATCATATTACAGTCACAAGCTATCTAGCATTAGGCCAAGGCGAAGTTTATTTGTACAGCACAATTCACACAAAGTAATTCAAAGTGCCTTTACACAGAATAAGAAAGACATTTAAAATCACACAAATCAAAACATAAATAATCACAAATATCAAAAAAACTACCATTAAACAGGAGTTTTGAGCCTGGATTGAAACATTGTCAAGTAAAGGCCTTTTCACATCTTCAGGAAGAATGTTCCCGTGTTTTAACTTGCAAACACCGATTCCCATGTTTTAGTCCTGGTTTTTAGACCTGGTTTAGTCCTGTCTGTTTAGTCCATGGTTTAGACCTGGTTTTTGTAGTCCTGGTTTAGTCCTGGTTTGTAGACCTGGTTTTAGTTCCTGGTTTAGACCTGGTTTAGCCCTGTTGTTAAGACCCTTGGTTTAGACCTGGTTTAGTCCTGGTTAGTCCTGGTTTAGACCTGGTTTAAGTCCCTGACTCCAGCAGGAGGCCGGTTCCCTGAAGTCCTCAGAGTGTGAGATGGTCTCATGTGTTGCTCTAACATGTGGGAGATGTTCTTTGGTGCCGGTAACTCATGGAGAGACTTGTTCCACACTGAGCCTGTCTTAAAGTCTCTGAGCCACAGGGAGCCAGAGACACAGGACACATTGTGAAGTACTTCCTGGTTTCTAGTCAGACACCGAGCAGCAGTGTTCTGGATGTGCTGTTCTGTCTTAAGCGGCTTCGTTTGGAGAGGCCCGGTGAGCAGGACGTTTACAGTCGTTCTAACACCTCCTGGAGACAATGCAGTATAAGTCTCTCTGAGTCTGGTTTTGACAGTTTACTTTTACTTTTGACATGTTTTTAGATGGTAAAAAGCAGCAGAGTGTTATTGATTTGAGGTGGCTTGTTTAAAGTTCAAGTCATGAGTACATTATTACCTCTAGATTTCTAGCCTGAGTTGAAGGTTTTAGAGAGAGGACTGGAGGTGACTGTCTGACACGCTCTCTAGGGCATTAGCAAACAGCTTTTCAGTTAGTCACCTTTTTGGTGTAACAATCCAAAACTCAAACAGGAACATGAAAACTGGATTGATCACAGGGCTACTGAAATGTTGCTGTTTACATTCACTTTCAGATTTTTTGCCTAGAGTTTTTCAGACAAAACCTTAGAAACTTGTTGGTGGTTATTTCTAATGAATTCATGCGTGCTGCCATAGATTTTTGGTATTATATTAATAACAACTGTTTCCTGGGAACTTACGTGGCGCTAGGTTTGCTGTGGGCATGATGGCCCGTTCTCACTGCAGACAGTGGAGGTGAGACTGACCATCAGCTCCTCTGGAATCACTTCATATGACAAGCTTAACTGCGTCTTCAGCTCTGCCAAGTACGACTACGGCACCTCCACACCTGAGGACAAGAAATACAATGAAGATGCGTTTGTCTTTATTTGAAACTTTGTAAGACTTCGAGTCTTTGCTTCTGATCTTTGCCCGGGAGCCAGTTTTTACTGAAATTATCCCTGTTTGGCAAAATATTAATTTTAAAGTACAGTATATAACTGTTTGGAGGTGGCACATCACCTCATTATATATGTCAGTTTTATTGCATACCGTGGAATATCAAAGCCAAAGAACTGCATTCC
>JAIEZT010000007.1:32711501-32753742 GCA_019594935.1 Periophthalmus modestus | reverse complement strand
TCGTCCTTTTGCCTTTTGTTTAGACACTGGTTTGCGTGGAGAATCCAGACTGATTTCTCTCTGTATTTTTATTACAGATTGACATCAGTCCGGTCCACACGTCCTCTGCTGCGTCTCAAGCCCGGTCAAACGTAATCATCCAATCAGATTAGTTTATTTCAGTGACACGTGTGAAACGAAGGAGCTCATTGGTCACCATCATTTACAAATAAAAATCACATTTCTCTCTCCTCAGATTAACAGTTAGGCTTCACTCATTAATTCTGCAGAAATCAGCCATGTTTTTCAGCCTTCTGTGATATATTTTTTTTTTTTTTTTTTTACGACACACACAGACCATGCTGGTTCCTGATTGGCTAATCGACCTGTCAATCATGTCCATCCGAAAACAGTCAAACTTAGCGGTGACTAAACTCACATCTTCATAAAGTATTGAAGAAGTGTGTGTTCTGGATCCAGGCAGAGAGACTCGCAAATCCAGGGCTGAAATGATCCAAATGATTCCAGAAATTAAGGTGTGTGAAGTTTAAAAACACAGTGGAGCACTTCCTGTTTTACCTCATGACATCACAAGGTGGAACAGAGTGTTTTCAGTTTGAGAGAAGAACTCAGCTTAAATCTGCAGGTTTGTTTGTGAGTTAAACACATGTGAATGAAACAAAACGCAACTCTGGGTGTGTTTGTGATGAGGAAACATTATAACAGATCAGAAAGTAGCGTAATACGAGCTTTAAGGTTTCACCACTTCCTCGTTTATTACAAAAGTTTAATAGTAACTTATAATTAGTAGCACACACCCTGAGGTTAGCAGCCCTGCTCCTCCTGTCGGCCCAGTTGGCAGCAGCTTCACAAAAACATGAAGAAAAGTTAAACTGAAGCGTTTGCAAATGACAAACTAACTGGTACTTTTGCAGTGACGTCACGCTGTGGGTGTTTTGCATGTGTGTCTGTGGCGAAACGTGCAGCAGTTACCAATGCACACATTAGCAAGCAGTTTTAAGATCGACTGAAATGTCAAGAAAAACTACAAAATGGATTTAAAGAGCATATTTTCAGGAGCCTGTGATCAATCCGAGCGTTCATGGTCCTGTTTACGAGTTTAATTTTACACAAAAAATTGAGTGACTAACTGATAAACCGTTGGCTAATGCTAATGCTAGCTAGCTTGTGACTGTTATGTTATTTTAGAGGGACTTGTTTAACAGCACGAATCATCTGATCTGTTGTAGTTCCAGTTAAGTCAGCTCTTTATGGTCAGATTGTGTTAAAACAAAGCTCAGATTAAAGTCTAACAAAGCCTCAGACAGAGCAGTGCCTACAGTTAGCATCACACCCACAGATCATGTTGATGACGTCAGCTGCAAAGGATCAACACAGACAATAATAAGACTCAAGCGATTAGTGTGAATGATTATTTCTACAGCACAATGATCGTTTGCAGTACTTCAGAAATGTATTGCTGACAAGTTGCTAAATAAACGTTGCGGTTCTTCTGTTTAAATAAACCAAACGCTTCTATAACGTCTCTGCTTCATAAACGTCCTGACACATCACCGTCTCGTTTTCTCAGCTCAGTGAACTTCCTTTGACTCACAGATTCCACTCAAGTCGGTGTCATATGTCACACTTTAATCACTGTCTCGTTTTAAGTGTGTTTTACTTTCTACAGTTAAATTAAACAAAAGTGAAGTGCATCTGTTTAAAGAGACACACTGAGCTTGTGTCGCTCTATATTTAAAATCTGTGACACTCGTGGACCGTTATGTTAGAATTTACACATTTTAAATCACAATATTCATCTAAAACGACTTAATAAAAGAAACAAATCCGCTGACTTTGGCAAAATGGCGTCTTGAAAATAAGCGATTAAAGATTACTCAAACATAAATCACTCCAAATACAAATACTCCGGGTGAATAAATGGTGCAACAACTGTAACGTGGTTCGATTTCACAGAATAGGTCTGATTTATTGTAGTAATGATTATTAATGATTTAGTAACAGCAGGTAAGGCCAAGAAAAGGCCTACAAAGATCTACAACGTCATCTGATTATTGCCCCTGAATGACAAAACTTATGACGTAATCACATAATGGGTGAGCGAAATGGGAATAAATCAAATCACGCTTCTCTTAGAGCCTCTGGTCACGAGTCAAATAAACGAGTTTTAATAAGTGACTAAAGGAACCTGCTTCTTCGAGAGATCACACTTCACTGACGGTTAAACCCTCCTGTCCGACTCACGCTAGAACATGAACTGGACTGTAGGGCGGCGGGAGATAAAACACTGTTATGTCTCTGTGTATCTGACCCAAACTGCACTCAAAAGACTACACCTGCAGGGGGCGCTCATGCTAAACTACTACTACTATTATTACAGAATAAAGTAAAAGGAAACAATGTATTTATATAAAAACAGATTAAACTTGGGAATCATGAGTTTAATCTGGATTTTTACCAAAAAAAAACCCCTCAAAAAAACAGATCAGCTCAGTCACTCGTTTCTCATTCATTTCTCCTTTCTCCTGTCGTCCCATAGAAATATTTATAATCTAAATAAAATGATTCGTTGACAATTACACATTTTGGTCGACCAAGATGCCATCAACCAATTAATCGACTACACAGCTAAAGGCCCCAGACATCATTTATTTGATATTTTGTTCGGGTCGACCAGTCGCCAAAAGAATCCACATAAAGCTTTATTTGAACTGTAAAGAGTGTAAAGAAGTGACTGAGTGAGTGTGATGTTACCCACAGCGGCTCGAGTCAAACGAAGCTCATCGAGGCTAGAGCAGGTATAGCGGTGAATTTGGAGCCGAGTTACATGTTTGTTATTCCGACCACGAGTATCATAGCAACTAAAGCGCCAATCAGGAGTGAGACTGTTGAAGGTAGCGCCCCTTCCTGCCCGGGAGCAGGCGCTTAGCAACGCTGTCAGTCAAACCTGTTGCTAACGCTAGCGGGAGTGACCTCGAGGAAAGAAGGTGACTGATTTGTCTGTTATTAAAGTTCATATGTTGATTTACAGACACAATAGTGAAATAAAAACCTCAGGATCATGTAGAGGGTTAATACATACATTTAAGACCAAAATGAGTCTGACAGCAGTTGAGTTTGAGTTTGTATTCATTTCAAATTATATCATTTCTAAATAATATTCTAAACCGGCCTGAATCAGCCTTACATATCAACCCAAAAATATTATCAGTCTTGTGGTCGTTAGTTCCCACGCAGCTGTTAAGCCCTGACCTTGAATGAGAAAAATGAAAGAGAAATTGACTTTGCTTGTCTCCATGAAATTTAATACAATGGGCCACTGTGGAACATCCAATGCAAATCCACAAGATTTCCATACGAACACAAAAAGTCAAATTTGTTGCTCCAAACTTTGAATTCTGATCCAAACCACATGATTTACTGAGGACTGACTGCAGACATCTCCAGTAAAAAGACCCAAGCTCATCACTGAACATTACAAATTATTTATTGGATTAATTGCAATGCACAGCTCTAATATGGAGTTAAAACACCTGCACTAAATAAAAGCAGGACAGGCCTAATGTCTGTATTAAAGCATTATTACATTAGAACAAACACAATAACCTCTCGGCATCACCTCCCCCAGCATGCACACACGAGCTGGGGCTGTTTCCTCTGCCATCCCGTGAAAACTCAGCTCAAACTAAGTGCCAACACTGCTGACATGTACACGTAGACTCTCATGTGCCTGGACTAGCACACTGCAACTTATTTACACAGCTCCAGCGCAGAGATTTGGGACATTTTAGCACTTTTGGCGCAGAGACAGCGTCTGAGAGTGCGCTCCGGGATGAGGAGGTGCACATCCAACCCCGTCTGACAGGTGAACTCTGCCTCTACCAACAGGAAGTGCCCCAAACCCCCGCACAGCTACAGCTCAGCCTGGGAAAGCTAATGCTAAGCTAACCACAACAGTCGGGAGGCAGTGGTTTGGAGCATCGGGCTAGCCTCCCTGTTAGCATCGCGAGCTAAACGGCAAGATTACAAAAGAAATGCGGGATATTTATGGTTATTTGAGGCAGACATGGTGTTAAAAGTGTGAATGTTAAGAGTGAAAGAGCTGTCAGCTTACAGTTTGGGAGCGGTGTGGAGTTGTGCCGTGTTAGCTGTTAGCCGCCGCCGCCGCTGCTGCTCCTGTCACTGGAGTTACAGTGAAGATCGTGTGTGAGCGTGAAGATGGATCACTCCGCGCGCCTTCCTGGGAGTGTGAGCTCAACACGCATGCGCATTGCTGATGAGTTTTATCTCCTCTGGCTACACATACCTCAGTGACAACAGGAGACCGCAGGATCTGCTGCTCCGGGTGGAGAGGATGTCCCGGGGGAAAGGGCTGGGTTTAAGTGATTTGATGCCGGAGTGGTCGTCCTGTTTAAAAAATTGTTGTTTTTTTATTGTAAGGATTTTTTTTATTAAAGATCCCCTCTGTAACTTTTCTGCTGGAGGGTCTGGTGTATGTTTTTGCTTGGCATTCAATTTAAAGGTCTTATATTACACAAAATGTAGCTTTAAGTCATGATATAAGTTATGATATAATGCTGTTACCTTCTCAAAAACAGACCTGGAATGGTCTTTTGTTTCACTCACACGTGTTTGAGTAACTTTTTATTATTATTACTCATTAGCCTGTAACATCTCCAAAGCTCAAACTGCTCCGTTCCACCTTGTGATGTCATGAAGTGGTAGTTTTCAAGTTAGCATTTCCTTTTATCTTTAGTTCAGCAGAGATAAGTGGCTATTCCAGGACTGTAATCATCCAAATGAATCTAAAAATGAAGGTGTGTGGAGTTTAAAAACACAGTGGAGCACTTCCTGTATTACCACTTGATGACATCACAAGGTGGAACAGAGTGTTTTCCTTTGAAGAGAAGAACTCAGCCTAAATCTGCAGCGTTTGGCATTGAAGGATCAAGGTTAAATACAGAAAATGTACCTCACGAGTCACAAATCACAAGGGATTACTCAAATATATCTAAAACATACACTTAATGCCATAATATGGGACATTCCAGGCAAAGCAATAACATTTACCTTTTGTGGTGGTGTTTACATTTTGGATTCTCTCACAGATTCTGAATTCTTTGTTTGACTTCCCAATAAAACGACATAATCCCTCCTGTCTGGAGTCTTAATCTCAGCGGAACTGTGCTGGTTAAATAAAGGTCAAATTAATAAAAAAATAAATAAAATAAAATAAGATGAGAAGCAGAGTGACCCAATAACTCTTCACACTGTTATAAATATTTTAATTGACAAAAAAACACTGTGAAATATCATTAATTCTACAGTTCTGCAGATGTACAATAATCTATACAGCACAAGTCTAAAAATCATTTGCTCTGTTTTGTTTTTTTTATATATATTTAGAGGCTTTGTTTGATTTAAATGACAAAACTACAACACAAACGTGAAGAACAGAAAGTGACGGTGAATATTCATCAAAAACAGATGAAAAAACAGTGAACTTTCATGAAATTAAAGTGACCTGCTGCATAAAGAGCCACAAATATAAATGACACTTCAGTCTCTGCTGTGGACGCTCTGAACTCTGCTGTTGTCATAGTTTCAGATGGAGGGCGGGGCCTATTGATACTTTGCAGCTGATGTCATCAACATTCCCGTGGGCTGTGAAGCTAACTGGAGGCTCTGCTCTGTCTGAAGCTTTGTAACTCAACTTAGACTTTAATCTGAGCTTTGTTGTAACGCAATCTGACCAAAAAGAGCTGATTTAGTTGGAGCTACAACAGGTGAGCGTATTTGTGCTGTTAAACAAGTCCCTCACAAGCTAGCTAGCGTTAGCCAACAGTTTTTTTTTAGTTAGTCACTGTCACGTTTTTGTTGAAAATCAAACTCCCAAACAGGACCGTGAACGCTCTGATTGATCACAGGCTCCTGGAAATGTGCTGTTTAAATCCACTTTGTATTTTTTTGCATTATTGTGTCACCATGGTAACTGCTGAACAAGAACACGCCCAGTTTGATGTCACCAGGCTCGGCACCAGAGGGGGACTTGAGGGGGCCCTAACCTTCCTTAAAGTGGCCAATGCACACCCAAAGCTCGCCCATAGATTTTTGCTGCACTTTCATAGTCTAGTCTTAACTAAAAAAGTGCAAAAAGAAACTGCAGAGTGTTCAGACTACATCAGACTACAATTAAAAAAAAAAAACAATTTAGGTTTCAGTATCAGTACAGGGGCTAGCGACATTTAAACTTGCGTAAAACAGCGACTCAAACATGGTACGGGGAGGAGGGGCTGCGCTCGTTTCCACATAAAACTCTAAATTAACATATTAAGTAAGAGCCCCCCTTGAAGGACGTGGCCCCCCCATAGCTCCCCCAACAAAAAAGATCTGGCGCCGCCCCTGGACGACACTGCAAAGTATCAATACAACTCACTGTTTTTGAAATAAATCTCCAAATTTATGATCCACAAACTCGTCATATTAATCTTATGGCTTAAGTCCTTTCAGCTGACGACACTCACGTCTTTGGGGTTGAAAAATGGCTCCAATTTATGAAGCTGTTGAAAAAAATTAGAGTTTTGATTATTTAAACTGACAGAGAAGACGCTGAACTTTGTGCCAGTTTGTTTCATGTGGATAGACCCAGGAATTATAGAGATATGAACCAGAAACTAAAAACCTCACCATAAAATTTAACAGACTCCTGATGAACAAATTATATTTCTAAATCTACTAAAAGTTTGAGCACAGATCAAACATAGACTGGGCTTTAGAGGTGAATGGACAAAATGTCTACCGTGTTGTAAGTGCTATTAAAACATTTTACGAGACGTCTGGGGAAAAAAACGTGAAGTTGTCATTTCTACAGTTAATATTTACACTTTTTTGCATCGTCGTGAGCACAGGAAAAGTCACAAGTCCACTTCAGCGGTGCATTCAAGGCTCATTTTCGAGTGGGACAAAACGCTTTCCAAACACAGACTTACACACCCGGGTTTTCATTCTTGTTCTTTGGCCTTTGGGACCAAATGTGTCTCTCTGCAGGACGAGAGTTTGCATAGAAAAATCTGTCTGTAAAGAGTTAACTGTAAAGACAAGATGGACGCCCAAGCTGCAAACACAAGTGGGTGTAGAAACATGTTTTTTCATATAAAAAAAATCAGCTAAACAACATCGTTTATCTCATTTACGGCATAAAATCATACTCAGATTGTGTTTTCAAGTCATAGTCTCCTTTTCTGAAACAAGAATTCAGAAATTTCTTGAAGTTTTCCAGAAAATCCACCTCTACTTTTTAGATACTTTACAATATTTTAGGATTGTGTTGTGTAAGATTGTTATTGCATATTTAGCAGGGCCGTCCACAGAAATTTGGGGGCCCGGGGTAAAAAGCCTCACATGGGCCCCCCTCTAATGTAAATGAATAGGAAAAGGGTCCAAATCTGGGCCCCTAAGTGTGTACTTTTTACTTTTACTTCACTACATTTGAGAGCAGTATCTGTACTTTCTACTCCACTACATTTTTGAACAGGACTGAAAAGTTAAAGTATTTTTATTTATAGTTTGAGACCTGCTGAAAAGTCTGAAGGTTTATTTTTAACATGTTCATAATTTGAGCAAAACAAAAATATACAAATAAAAACAACTAGAAAAAAAAATCTAAACTTTACTTTTTACTCTTTAAGTATCTTTTTTAAACAGGTAACAGATAATAATTTACTTAAGTAGATTTTTCATTTTTTGACTCTGTACTTTTACTTAACAAAATGGAGTACTTCTTCCACTCCTGCATTACTTTAATAATTTTCTGAAGTAACTGCCTCTCACCTCTGCTCAGATCTGATGATTTAACTGGAACTATTTCAATTTTTTCTTCAATACTTTTAAAAACTTGTAAGTGTCAGTGCAGATATTCAATTATTACGATTAGTCCGTTTGGGAAACACAGAATGAAACCGTGGTCAGACCAGACGACAGAGGTGAGCAGTACTTTTACTTTTAAATGAAACTGCTGTTCTCTGAGTAGTTTTCAGAGCCTGTACTTTTACTCCTATAGCACAGTGTAGCAGTACTCTTACTCAAGTAAAAGTTGTGGTGAGTACATCTAAAGTGACTCGAGTTTTATGTAACAATAAGAAATGATTTGTACTTTGTGTGTTTCTTGCAGCTCCTCCAGATATGATGAAGTTTTTTGGGTTTTTTTTTTTTAATCCTATCTCAGCTTTTGTGCAGTTTTCCATGTTTTTTTCCTTTTCCGACACGAACCAAAACTAAAATCAGACGTTATGTTCAGACAGTTACTTTTAAAATTACTTCAGTCGTAGTTTCCCAAATACTGGAGTAATTTCTTGTACTACTATTTTGTACTTTCTTTATTCTTTGTCAGGGACCGTGTTGAAATGCATTAATCTTAAAAAAAGAAAAGATGATTTGTACCAGATTTAGCTCCTGCTGCTGTTCATCTACAGTCTACTTGAGTAATACTATTTTGAAGTAACAGTACTTTCACTTGAGTACAGCTTTTGGCTTCTCTAATACTTCTACGAGATGGAAAGTTTCTGTACATAATAAACACACGAGAGTTAATAATGCTTTGACTAGTATCGCTCTATATAAAGATATGGCCTTTGTGTTGTTGAGGGGGTTTTCTTCGAGGCTTTTTACAGATACAAAACCTACACCTATTTACACCACCTTGTTTTACAAAACTCCACCCCCCACCATGGCCCCGGCGCAGTACAACAACAACCTTCAGCGGTCTATAGTAGTGTTGTCATATTACTAAAACTTCAAACTCAAGGAACAGACTTGAAACTCAACACTGATTCTGATACCACGATGATAGTAAAAATACTTGTTACGTGTACAGAAGAATATCATTTACAACATTAAATGGTAGTACTTTGTTTTCTATTCCCATGTGGCTCCAGATCATTCTAAAAATATTCAGGAAAGGTTCATTTCTGTCCTGTAAATGTGACTTTTTTAGTATCGATTCTTGCTCAAATGAGTATCTAGTTTCGATATTAGTTTTAGCATCGATTAGTATCAGATTTTCGATACTTTTGACAGCCCTAGTCTACAGCGTACTTGGCGGTCACACTTCAGTGCTCACAGCCCTCGTGTTGGTGTAAAACTCCGGCGGTGGACTCCAGGGGGCGCTCCTCAGCATGGTGCCTCTTCCTGGTCCCGGAGGAAGGGGCGGGGCCAGGGCGGGGTTCTCGTAGTGCGTGGGCATGTACGTGACGCGCTCGCCTCCGTTTCGGGTGTCGTCCGTGGTGCGGACGTAGAAGGGCGAGTGGTAGGGGGAGCAGGAGGGGCAGTACCGCGGGCGACCTCCAGGGGGCTTGGCGGCGGGGGCGGGGGGCTCCGGGGACAGGGACAGGGGGGTGCAGACCGAGTCCAGCCCAGAGACGGAGCAGGCGTTACAGGCAAAGTGCTGCTGGGACAGAGAGCCGCTGTCGGAGCCATTCGACTTACAGCAGTAGTACTACAACACAAGAACACACAGTACTTATATATGTACACAGATAGTACTGCACACAGGTACTTACTATTACTGTCACTGTAGTTCAAAATTAATACAACATTGTACTAGTAAATGTACCCACAGAAGTACCTGTAGTCTAGTATTCATAGTAGTAGTAGTAGTACTTGTAGTAGTAGCAGCAGTAGTTGTAGTAGTAGCAGTAGTAGTGTCAGTAGTAAGTAACATGACGTCCTCACAGGTTGACTCTGTATTAAACATGACGTCCTCACAGTGTTGACTCTGTATTAAACATGACATCCTCACAGTGTTGACTCTGTATTAAACTTGACGTCCTCACAGTGTTGACTCTGTGTTAAACATCACGTCCTCACAGTGTTGACTCTGTGTTAAACATGACGTCCTCACAGTGTTGACTCTGTATTAAACTTGACGTCCTCACAGTGTTGACTGTGTATTAAACATGACGTCCTCACAGTGTTGACTCTGTATTAAACATGATGTGGCCAAAACACATGATTTTCACTTTCACACTGAACTGTCTCTGATTTCAGATCAGTCAGAGCTCGACCTGTCGGCTCTTCTCCTGGTGCATTTTCTGTGTTTACAGCAAAATTTACACAGCAACAAAGTGTGGAAATAAAAGAGATTTTCATACAAACAAATACATTTTAACTTAAAATTTAATTAATTGATTTAATATTTTTTTTGGCCCAGCCAAACCTGGAGTCTACAGCAGCAGTAGTAGTAGTAGGAGTAGGAGGAGGAGGAGGAGAAATAGGAGTAGTAATTATAGTGGTAGTATTAATAATAGTAGTAGTAGCAGCAGTAGAAGTACCTGGAGTCTGCAGTAGAAGCAGTAGTAACAGTAGTAGTATAATAGTAGTAAAAGTACCTGGAGTCTACAGTAGCAGAGCACAGCGATGATACACAGCAGAATCACTGTGGCCAGTATTCCTCCGGTGATCACAACAGTTCCCGCTGTCATCCGACCAGCTCTCCATCAAACTCTGCAAATATATACACAATTATACACAAAAATATACTAACTCTACAAATATATACACAGTTATACACAAAAATACACAAACTCTAGTACAAAACATGAACCATGAATGAAGTGTCTTGCTCAAGGACATAATGACAGCTTCTTAACTTAGTCAGGGATTGAACCAGTCACCCTCAAACTCACTGCACCACTGTTACACAACCAGCAAATGTTTAAAAAGGAAAGATGGATACAACAAAGTACTTTCTGCAGTTACAGTGAAAAAACAGCAGACTCACGTTCAGTAAAGTTGCTTAACACCTAAAAGTGAGAAAAGTCTGTGTTACTTTAAAGAAAATATAAGTTCTAAATATAATAAATATGATACGATACGTTTAACTGACATCAGAAGAGTGTCCAGAGGTCGAGGGGCGAAGGTCAAAGGTCAGACTTCAAAGGTCACTCCTCTGCAGCACATCTCTGAGGAAAAGAAGAGAGACAGGACTAAGAACAGGCTGGTGCAGTACTGTGTTAGTCCACAAGATGGTGCTAGAATGCAGCATCTTTACACAGGCAAAGAGCATCACAGCAGGACTGGAGCACAGCATGTTTATCTACACTTCTATAATTGAAAATCCAGCCACTATGTCTCTCTCAAACTGAAAACACACTCTGTTCCACCTTGTGATGTCATCAAGTGGTAGTTTTCAAAGTTAAAATCTCTACCTTTACCTTTTTGTTCAGCAGAGATTGGCAATTCCAGGGCTGAAATAAACCAAATAATTCTAGAAATGAAGGTGTGTGGAGTTTAAAAACACAGTGGAGCACTTCCTGTATTACCACATGATGACATCACAAGGTGGAACAGGAGTGTTTTTCTACAGTTTGAGAGAAGAACTCAGCCTAAATCTGCAGGGTGTTAAACATGTGTGAATGAAACAAAAAAAACAAAAACTCTCCGGTCTGTCTATTGTTTTTTTTTTTTTGTTTTTTGCCACAGCTGCCCTGGGACAGACTGACGGGGAGCGAGGCTGCCAATCTGCGGCATCGGCCCCTCCCACCACCACCAACGCTCACACACCGCTTATATACTAGGCCAAATGGGTGAAGTATTTTGCTTAAGGACAGAACTCAGTCCAAGCAGGAATCAATCCTGTGACCTTCTGGTTAGGGGGATCACTGCTCTAACCACTAAGCCACTGTTGCCTGAGCTCTTGTGTTCTCCCAAAACTGGTGTAACTAGGCAGATAAATGAGTTTAGTTCAGGAGTTTATTGTATTGTATGACCACGCAGGTAGTTCCGGCAACAGCTTAATCACTGCTCTATATCACTACACTGTGGGCATCACCATAGCAACGGGTAAAAAAAAGGAACAGCTGTTCGGAGGGACTAGCTTTCACTAAAACAGAAATAACTCATGGGCAGAGTAAAAGGTTCAGGTTTTTCAGTTTGTAGTGACATGGTGTTTAATCCTTTTTTAATTTAATATCTATAAGTCACAAAAAAAACATCCACTCAGGCAAAGACAGAGAAGTGTCCTGCCCAACGACACAAGTTCAGTATTTGCAGCAGCAGCAGGTATTGAAACCATCAGCATCAGATAAAAGACGAGAGTTTCTCTGATCAGAAAACAGGGTCAGAAATAAAACACGACTAATGAAACATGGATCTGACATTTGAAATCACTTCCTGCTTTGTTTGAGCCGTTACCTCTCTCCATCTGTCTTCACCTCTTCACTTCCTCTCTCCATCCCTCTTCACTTCCTCTCTCCCTCCCTCTCCTCTCCCTCTCCTTCTTCTCTACCTCTCTCCATTCCTCTTCTCTCTCTATCCCTCTTCACTCCTCTCCCTCTTCTCTCCCCCTCTCCATCCCTCTTCTCCATCCCTCTCTCCATCCCTCTTCACTTCTCTCTCCATCCCTCTTCTCTCCCTCTCTCCATCCCTCTTCACTTTCTCTCTCCCTCTCTCTTCTCTCCCTCTCCTTCTTCTCTCCCTCTCTCCATCCCTCTTCACCTCCTCTCCCTCTCCTCTCCCTCTCCTCATCCCTCTTCACCTCCTCTCCCTCTCCTCTCCCTCTCCTTCTTCTCTCCCTCTCCTTATCCCTCTTTCTCTCCCTCTCTCCATCCCTCTTCACCTCCTCCTCTCCCTTTCCTCCCCTCTCCTTATCCTCTCCCTCTCCTTATCCTCTCCCTCTCCTTATCCCTCTTCTCTCCTCTCTCTCCATCCCTCTTCACCTTCTCTCCCTCTCCTCTCCCTCTCTCCATCCGTCTTCTCTCCCTCTCTCCATCCGTCTTCCCAAATATCTCTCTCCTCTGTTTTTCCTCATTTATTCTGACAGAGTCGCCTCATGAACAGACGCAGCTGTTTCAAACTGAGACGACAGAAGTGCTGCTGTTTCACATTTACACCGATACAAATGAGACACAGACGATGCTAACGGTGCGAGTTTTAAAGCACTTCCTGTATCACTACATGATGACATCACAAGGTGGAACAGAGTTTTTTCTCAGCCTAAATATGCAGGTGTGTTTGTGAGTTAAACATGTGAGAATGAAACAAAAAAACACAACTCCAGGTCTGTGTGTGACGAGGAAACATTAGAACAGATCAGAAAATAGACCTTAGACCTGACACTGAAAAAATATATTGTTAAAAAAAAAAATAAAAAGTTTAAAAAAATTGCAAAAATACAACGCTAATATTTCAAGAGCTTAAAATTTACGTGCATTAAAATTTGGTGTTAAAATATTGGTGGAGAAGCTAATTTGGTCACATAACACATAAGAGCTGTGTGCCTTTAGCCTTTAGCCTCTAGCTGTTAGCCATTAGCCGTTAGCTGTTAGCTGTTAGCTGTTGATATAATAAGAGAAGAACTCAGCCTAAAGATGCTGTTTTTTGTGTTAAACATGTGTGAAAGAAAAAAAACAACACAACTCCAGGTCTGTTTGTGACGAGGAAACATTAGAACAGATCAGAAAATATGTGTAATATGGACACTTAAACCTAACAGTGAAATAATATATTATCAAAAAAAAAAAAGAAGAAGCTAAAAGAATGTGCAAAAATAGAACGCTTACATTTCAGGAGTTTAAAATTTACATACACTAAAATTTGGTATTAAAATATTGATGGAGAAGCTAATTTGGTCACATAACACATAACAGCTGTGTGTAGTGTTGCCCTAGCCGTTAGCCATTAGCCGTTAGCCGTTAGCCTTTAGTACAATAAGAGAACAACTAAATATGCCGTTTTTTGTGCTAAATATGTGTGAATGAGACAAAACACAACTCCAGGTCTGTTTGTGATGAGGAAACAACATTTTAACATAACATCGGAGCCACAAATTTAAAAAATCTTGAGTGAACAGGGATATGGATGCACTTCCTCAATAAATGCGCGTCAGCCATTTTGAAAAGCCTCATTAGCAGCTCACCTGATGTGTTTACTCCATAAATCCTCCACAGACGGGGCAAATTAAGGGATGAAAAACTCATAAACGTCTTTGCTAGCATCACATGCCTTCTTTAAACTGTGGCTGCAGATGCTCTTTGGCCTGACGCGCTCCATGTCGGCCGTAAACGCCGCAGACGACACGAGTCCCGCTTCATCAAATGCATTAGAAGTATTAAAACCCGACCAAATCTGAAACTTTAATCTCAGAAATGGACTTTAGTGCGAGCGTGTTGACCAGCGCAAACATGTGTGTCAGCTCTTACGGAGGGTTTATGGGGACGTGTTAGCGGCTAATGCTAACGGCGTACTGTCATGTCACTGTCCGGTTTAAAGAGCGCACTGAAACGATGACATTTAAAGGCGCGCTCGGGAAATGCAGACGACCGGAGTAAAGTACAAGCTGAAGGGAAACTGCTTACGACCGAGTAATGAATCTGCAGCTTTAGACGGCGACAAACAGACACAAAATCATTTTAAAAACTATATTTAGCTACTAGCGCTGTCAAAATGAGCCTTTCCTGACCAAACCAGGACTAAACCAGGACTAAACCAGGTCTAAACCAGGACTAAACCAGGACTAAACCAGGTCTAAACCAGGACTAAAACCAGGTCTAAACCAGGACTAAACCAGGTCTAAACCAGGGACTAAACCAGACAACTAAACCAGGTCTAAACCAGGACTAAACCAGAACTAAACCAGGTCTAAACCAGGACTAAACCAGGACTTAACCAGGTCTAAACCAGGATTAAACCAGGTCTAAACCAGGTCTAAAAATAAATAAATAAGCTAAAAAAATTTTTTTAAAACACCCAAAAAATTCAAAATAAGTAAAAAAAAAAAAAAAAAAAAAAAAAAAAAAAAATCCCTCAAAATAACAGAAAATAAATAAACTAAAAATAACAAAAAATGAATGAATAAACTCAAGATAACACAAATAAAATAAACTCAAAATAACTAAAAATCAAACAACAAAAACTCAAAATAACTAAACAAAATAAAATAAAAACTAAATATAACACAAAAAAAAAAAATTCAAATTAACTAAAAAAAACAAACCTCAAATTAACTAAAAAAAAAAAAAAGGAAGAAAATAAACTAAAAAAACAAACAAATAAAAAAATTCAAAATAAAACTTAAAAAAAAAAATTTTTTTAATCACAACCCAAAAAAACCCACAAAAAACGACCAAACCTCAAAATAAGAAAAAACAAAAAAAAAAAATGAACCCAACATCAACATTAAGACCAAAATGAGTCTGACAGCAGCAGGTACAGAGAGAGGATGTTTTTTCCGCTCGTGCTGATTTTCTATGTGGATCACGGCGGTGAGTGATTTAGACGTGTCCACAGATAAACAGTCTGAGTGAATCTTCCTCAGTTTGGAGATTACAGAGTGTTTTTGCAGAGAGCAGAGTGACAGCGCCTCCTGATGGCAGACGCAGATTACGCCGTGTGGTGTTTGTGTTTATAAGATCAGAGCGATGTCCCGTCTCCGGCTCTGATAGACTGCCCCCTTGTGGACACACTCTCATCCATCTCCAGCAGAATCCACTGAACCACAGGAGGTTTGGAGACGCTCAGGACCAAATCTAATCTGACACAGACACTTTTAGTCTGAGAGACTCCAAAAACACACCACGAACGTCTTTCACCTACACAGAGGAAACGCCAAAAGCATTTTAATTCAAGAAGACTCATCGCGCTTTCAGGACGTCTTCACGACTAACCTAAACCGCTCTGGCATGTTTTGGGGGGACGCCTCCAGCTGATCCTGTTTGACATTTCATAGGCTATAATACTCCCTACAATAGAAGAATGTGCAGACGTGATGTTCAAACTGTGAAATAAGTGTGTTTTTAAACTCAAACTTGTCTTTATCTCGCCCAAACCCTTTGCCACACCCCTGGTATTCACATGCATGAGTTTTAAGGAATGTGCACAGCTTTAGAAGAGCTTTTTCAGACAGAAGTGAAGCAGGTGGACGTCCTCACAGACAGTGGACCGTCCTCACAGTGGACCGTCCTCACAGTGGACCATCCTCACAGTGGACCGTCCTCACAGACAGTGGACGTCCTCACAGTGGACCGTCAGCTGTCACTCACTTAAATGTTTTATTATTAACTGAAGACTGGGTGCAGAGGTTTGATTTTAAACTAAAATATAATAATATCATCAATGGAGAAAAAAAAAACTCTTTCCCCAAAGATTTACAATGAAAGTTTATCCAGAGACACAGAGGACAGAGACACAGAGACACAGAGGACAGAGACACACAGGACAGAAACAGGACAGAGACACACACTCACACCACAGAGGCAGAGATGACAGTGACAAATGCGTCTCATTTAATAAACTATGGACGGCGTCTCTCTATTTGTCCAAATTACTCCCAGTGTCAGACACATCCTCCATCTGCAGCAGAGAGGAGACGTGTTTTATTCACCTGCCCGAACGCTCCTCTGCCTCTGAAACAAGCGCCCTCTGCTCTGAAACAAACGCTCCTCGGCTCTGAAACACAAGCGCTCCTCTGCTCTGAAACAAGCGCTCCTCTGCTCTGAAACAAGCGCTCCTTGCTCTGAAACTCGATGAAACAAGCGCTCCTCTGCTCTGAAACAAGGCTCTCTGCTCTGAAACAAGCGCTCCTCTACTCTGAAACAAACGCTCCTCTGCTCTGAAACAAACGCTCCTCTGCTCTGAAACACGCGCTCCTCTGCTCAAAACAAACGCTCCTCTGCTCTGAAAACAAAACAACGCCTTGTCTGAAACAAGACTCCTCTGCTCTGAAACAAAACGCTCCTCTGCTCTGAAACAAACGCTCCTCTGCTCTGAAACAAGCGCTCCTCTGCTCTGAAACAAGCGCTCCTCTGCTCTGAAAACAAACGCTCCTGCTCTGAAACACAAAGCTCCTCTGCTCTGAAACAAGCGCTCCTCTGCTCTGAAACAAACGCTCCTCTGCTCTGAAACAAACGCTCCTCGCTCTGAAAACAAGCGCTCCTCTGCTCTGAAAAAAACGCTCCTCAAACGTTTCTGCAGAGAAACAAAGCTCCTCTGCTCTGAAATTTGTCTAATCTGTTCTGAAGGCAAACGCTCTCTGCTCTGAAAGGCCGCTCCTCTGCTCTGAAACTGGGCCAGCGCTCTCCTCACTCTGCTCTGAACAAGCGCCTCTCTCTGAAACAAGCGCTCTCTGCTCAGAAACAAGCGCTCCTCTGCTGAAACAAGCGCTCCTCTGCTCTGAAACAAACGCTCCTCTGCACTGAAATGAAACGCCGGAAACAAGTGCTCCTTTCTGCTCTGAAAACAGCGCTCCCTTGCTGAAACAAAGTGTCCTCTGCTCTGAAACAAAACAAGCGCTCTCTGCTCTGAAACAAGCGCTCCTCTGCTCAGGAAGTCAAAAATCTGATCTGAGAGAAGCGCTCCAGCTCGAAACAAGGTCCTCTGCTCTGAAAACAAACGCTCCTTGCTGACCTCTGACACAACGCTCCCTCCTGAAAACAAAACGTCAAACTCTCTCTGAAACAATCGCTGCTCTGAAAACAAGCGCTGCTCTGCCTCTGAAACAAACGCTCCTCTGCTCTGAAACAAACGCTCCTCTCCTCGAATGCTCTCTGCTCTCGAAACAAAGCTCCTGTTTCTGCAGAGAGGTCACAGCTCAAAATGTACTTTGTCTAATCCTGTTATCAGGCAACTGCACTGCTCTGCCAGGCCTATCCTCTGGGTTGTACTGGGCCATGCTATGCTGTGCTGGGCCGTGCTGAGCCGCGCTGAGCCACCCTGGGCCGCACTGGGGCCGGTACAAGTGCAGGTTTGTGGGTTTGTGGTTCAAAGTGTATGAAGGAACAGACCTGGTCCAACACTGAAGATGATGGAGCAGAACCAGGTCATGTTATAATCTGATTTGAGCATGTAACTGCAGCCAGTGTGGGTGAAGTGTGTTGCCCAAGGACACAACAGCAGCTCTGAGCTACGTCAAACTGCCTCTGGATCTGGAGAGAAGCCACTGCCACCTCTAAATGTCTTAATGTTTGTTCCCTCGAATGTTCCCCAGTAAAACATGACTCTCATCGATCTCCATGGAAAACAAGCAGCCACACTACAGGTCAGATCTGTGGAGAGGTGACCCCGCTCCGAGTAAGAACGCAATGAGTCAAGGAGGTATTTTTGAGCAATAAACACGGAACATCTGTGACTGAATAGATGGAGAGTTAATGCCACACTGTGGAACATTCCAGGCAAAACAACACCTCACATGACAGAAAGTGAGTTAATGCATTTTTTTCTGTGATGAATTACTCGTGTGTATCGTGTGTGAGAAAAGTTACACAGTGAGCTTTATACAGAAGCAAAACAGGAATAATCAGAACAACCACAAGATTAAACTAGGGCTGTCAAAAGGATCGAAAATCAGACACTAATTTATACTAAAACTATCAAAACTAGATAGAAGTGTTTTTACAGTCTTCGTGGTATCAGAATCAGTATCGAGTATCGAGCCTATTTTCTTAGTATCGAAACACTCCAGCTCTCGTCTCTCCAGGTTCTGTTACGTCACATTTCTGCGTTTCCTGCAGCTCTGTAAAGCTCTGCACAGTCCGAGTTCTTGTTGGGTTCAGATGAGGTGTTTAAACTGTCGCTCTCGCCCTTTAGCGTCTGAGCGTCTGAGCGTCTGAGCGTCTGAGCGTCGAGCGTCTGAGCGTCTGAGCGTTAGCCGAGTTATTACGTTTAGCGTCGAGCGTCCTGGTGCTGCATGTACTTTAGCCGCTGCTGTTCACTCGCCGCAGCTCTGCAGCTCTGCAGACGTGGCTCCTGTCCAGTTTGAACAGTCCATCCGTCTTTAGCTCGCTCTTTAAAAACCTCATCACCTCAGACACACACGAGCGTTTATCATCTGAGGTTCAGGTTTTACTTCTCAAAGAGGTTGGCACGTATATTAAAAAACAAACTAATTAGCAAGTGGGATCCAAACCTCCAAGGAGCATCATAAAAGGAGTTTAAAGACACATTATGAAACTTTACTGGTAGAGGGTTAGCCAGCGGATTGTCTCCATGGAGATGTTATCGCTTTGCCAAAAATGTAACTCTGGTTTTAAGTCTGGCAAAAGTACCAGTGACAGAGGCTCAGTTGGTACCTCAGTCCTGTGTGAGACTGACTAGTGGCTGCTCCAGGTACTGCAGCTCCCAGGACGTCCGGCCCAGAGACAATTGTCCTGTAGAGCAGAGAGAGAACTTCAGATTCAGCCCCGATCACTCCCTGTCACTCTGTTTTGTTGACCTTGTTTTCTTTCTTACATTGTTCATCCTGATGCCCCTGGAAATACACCAGGATACACACCAGGAAATACACCAGGAACATACCAGGAAATACACCAGGAAATACACCAGGAACACACCAGGAAATACACCAGGAAAAACACCAGGAACATACCAGGAAATACACCAGGAAACACACCAGGAAATACACCAGGAAATACACCAGGAAATACACCAGGAAATACACCAGGAACACACCAGGAAATACACCAGGAAAACACCAGGAACATACCAGGAAAATACACCAGGAAATACACCAGGATACACCAGGAAATACACCAGGAAATACACCAGGAAACACACCAGGTAATACACCAGGAACACACCCGAGAATACACCAGGAACCAGGAAATACACCAGGAACCCAGGAAACACACCAGGAAATACACCAGGAAACACCCAGGAAATACACCAGGAAAAACACTAGGAAATACACCAGGAAAAACACTAGGAACACACCAGGAAATACACCAGGAACATACCAGGAAATACACCAGGAAACACACCAGGTAATACACCAGGAACACACCAGGAAATACACCAGGAAGTACACCAGGAAATACACCAGGAAGTACACCAGGAACACACCAGGAAATACACCAGGAAACACACCAGGAAATACACCAGGAAATACACCAGGAAACACACCAGGAAATACACCAGGAAACACACCAGGAAATACACCAGGAAATACACCAGGAAATACACAGGAAATACACCAGGAAATACACCAGGAAATACACCAGGAAATACACCAGGAAACACACCAGGAAATACACCAGGAAATACACCAGGAAATACATCAGGAACACATCAGGAAATACACCAGGAAGTAGAGAGAGGAAGAGGAGGAGTCCCACAGCTGAGGAGGAGAAGAAAAGAGGGAGAAGAGGGAGAGGAGGAGGAAAAATGCTGTCTCAGGATTTTACACCCAGACCTTCAGTGTGAGAGAAGTTGTTCTCGTGTGGACACATCGTTCGTCTGAAAACACAAACGACAGAAGCTCCTGGGGGAGAAGCTGCGGCTCGTTACAGAAGAGTCTTGTTTTTGCCCAGTGACATTTGAAACCTGATAAAAGTGTAAGACAACTGCAGCAAAACTCTAACACCAGCAAATGAAAAGTTTTTTTTGATAAACGTCACAAATGATTCAGTCTCAGCTTGAAGAATCCTGCAGGTTTTTGTCAGTTCAGTCCAGATAATGATCCGAGTATGAAAAGAATCAGAATCAAACTGAACTGTCACTGTTTTAATAAAGTGAAGCTCATCTGGAGACGGACTGATGCCAGGATACTTTTACTCAAAGTATTAGTACTTTTACTCAAAGTATTAGTACTGTTACTCAAAAGTATTAGTACTGTTACTCAAAAGTATTAGTACTGTTACTCAAAAGTATTAGTACTGTTACTCAAAAGTATTAGTACATGTATTTAGCTACTCTAATAACTGCAAATACCGGTGCATTATAGGTCAATGACTAAACAGTCCCACCTCCACCTCTGAGTCCCTCCTCCACCTCTGAGTCCCTCCTCCACCTCTGAGTCCCACCTCCACCTCTGAGTCCCACCTCCACCTCTGAGTCCCTCCTCCACCTCCGAGTCCCTCCTCCACCTCTGAGTCCCACCTCTGAGTCCCACCTCCACCTCTGAGTCCCACCTCCACCTCTGAGTCCCACCTCCACCTCTGAGTCCCTCCTCCGTCTCCGAGTCCCACCTCCACCTCTGAGTCCCACCTCCACCTCTGAGTCCTACCTCTGAGTCCCACCTCCACCTCTGAGTCCCACCTCTGAGTCCCACCTCCACCTCTGAGTCCCACCTCCACCTCTGAGTCCCACCTCTGAGTCCCTCCTCGGTCTCTGCTTTTTCAAACTCAAACATTCAAATTGATTTTCTGCTTTATTTATGCCGGTGCTGGACAGATTTACGGGTGGAGGCTGCACACGGAGGGGAGCGCGCCTCCAGCGGCACACGTTAGCTTTATGACGTATGCTAGCTGCATCTTCGGCTGGAGCTCACGGGGGACGGTCACAGAGCTGCAGAAATGACACATCATTTGATAATGACATTTTGGAGTGTTTACAAGAGAAATGGGATCATCAAAAACACCTGATGACACGCGTCAGTGAAGCAGAGGATTTTTGTAACTATTCTACATGGAAAAAAGAAGAACAAGGAATTTTAAATGTTTCAATCTTTAAAGAGGAGGTTTTATGTCATATCAACATTTATCAACTCCTCTTTAATACCCGACAGAAGTAAATACCTCCTCTTTAACATTTTCTCTTTAATTTTTTATCTTTGTCACATTAGTTTATATATTTTTTTTCATATATTTTTCTGGTCAAAACCTGGAACTTAAAGAGAAATCATCGCTCCTGTCCCTGTTCACACGACACCTCAGTTAATCTGATCACTCCACAAATCAGATAACGATCCGATTTTTAACCAAAGCCAGCGTCCCGGGGCACACTTCCTTCTCTCTTTGAGGGACACGGGGGAGAGTAATTCGGTCTCTCCGCTGTGTGCTTCTGTCGTAAAAAGGAAATGAAATGGCTCCGTGTGCTGGTGTTTCGGGGGCAGCGGTGCAGCGGGGATATTACATTAGCATACAATCACTGCACATTTTATCTGTGACATTAATAAAGTCCAAGGAGGAGGCAGCGACAGCACGGAGCACCGCCCGGAGAGGAGCACAGCCGCCGCGCTCGCCTCCAGCCTCCACATGGGCTTAAATAACATGCTAATTCTGCCATTTTAAAATAGGACAATGTGAAAGGTTTGTTTAGCGAATAATTCATTTTTATTTTGTGTATAAATTCAATTCAAAATCAGTCAGCAGCATAGAAAGAGCTTCACGAGTTAGCGAGCCTATTTGGGTAACAGGAAGTGGGTTCAAAATGGCTTCCTTTGCGAGACAACACTTATATACACTTAGACACGACCGATATCTTTTACAGATTTTGTTTTTTAGCTGGATTTTGGCGCAATTTAAAGCGGCAGTACCTGATAATTCTCATTTAATAAAGTAAAATTGGTCCGGTTCCTGCGCAGATGTGTACTGTCTGCATCTCATTAAAAAACATTTCATCCTCCTTTAAACCGAACCAGGAAGTGTACGGTTAGCATGCTAGTTTCTGTTAGCTTCACTGTGATGGAAAAGCTTCGCTGTGGTCTCTGAAAGCTGTGAAAAGCTGTTAAACCGGGACGAGGGGGCCTTCATACTCTCACACACCCGAGACACTGTCCTGAACAGGTCCGACTGCAGGTGGCGCTGTCGTCCTGCCTGTATTACACCTTTAAATAATCAGAAGACCAGATGAACCTCGTTGGACTAGTTGTGAAAAGAGCTTATAAACTCATCCTGGTGAATAATTAGGATGCTCAGACCACTGCAGACAGTTAGTAATGTTTTTTTCACGTTTTAAAGAGTAAAAATCAGGTACAGGGCCTTTAATGACCTTCTTTACCCAAGACAACAATTCATACACTTAAAAATATACATATTTCTGACTTGCATGTTGTTTGGAGTATTTGTAGATGTGAAACTAAAACGGGATAATGTGACTTGCTTCTTTCTGGCAGCGTGCTCAGTTGAAATAATGTTTTGTTTTATTTAGACCAAAGCAGGGGTCAAAGGGCACGTGAAAGCCCACCAGGGACGACATTACACTGGATCTATTTACAAAGTGAATAATGTGGTTGTGTCAAATGGACTAAACCAGGTCTAAAAATAAGAAAACCCACTGGCCCATTGGTTTAAACAATGAACAGGCACAAAAAACTCGGACTTTAGTCGTACAAGAGCCTGTGTGACAGACTGGAGCAATACAACTCAAAAAGAGGTATGTACCATTTGTAGCTCATTTACAATTTTATAAACATGACCCATTTGTGTCCCCAGATATGAAAAAAACATGTTTGAGGCCTGTTCATAAACTAAGACTGAGACGCAGTCAGATGTGTCTCTATCTGCAGGATGAGGATCTGGACACACAGGTCAGATGTGTAATAAATGTTTCAAACTGTAAGAGCACAGGGTAAAAAAACTAAACTCGTCTGTAGCAGGAGCCAGTGGTGTATATGGGGCAGTGTGCAGTCAGAGCGGTGTGCAGACAGAGCGGTGTGCAGACAGAGCGGTGTGCAGACAGAGCGGTGTGCAGTCAGAGCGGTGTGCAGTCAGAGCGGTGTGCAGACAGAGTCATGTTCAGGGCGGTGTGCAGACAGAGTTGTGCTCAGGGCGGTGTGCAGAGTCGTGTTCAGGGCGGTGTGCAGTCAGAGTCGTGCTCAGGGCGGTGTGCAGAGTCGTGTTCAGGGCGGTGTGCAGACAGTCGTGTTCAGGGCGTGTTCAGGAGGGGCGGTGTGCAGAGTCGTGTTCAGGGCGGTGTGCAGAGTCGTGTTCAGGGCAGTGGCGGTGTGTGCAGACAGAGTCGTGTTCAGGGCGGTGTGTGCAGGTCAGAGTCGTGTGCTCAGGGCGGTGTGCAGAGTCAGGGTCGTGTGCAGTCAGAGTCGGTTCAGGGCGTCAGTCAGAGTTGTGTTCAGGGCGGTGTGCAGACAGAGTTGTGCAGGACAGAGTCATGTTCAGGGCGGTGTGCAGTCAGAGTCGTGTTCAGGGCGGTGTGCAGTCAGAGTCGTGTTCAGGTGGTGTGCAGTCAGAGTCGTGTTCAGGGCGGTGTGCAGAGTCGTGTTCAGTGCGTGTCAGAGTCGTGTTCAGGGCGTGTGCAGACAGAGTCGTGTTCAGGGGCGGTGTGCAGTCAGAGTCGTGCTCAGGGCGGTGTGCAGTCAGAGTCGTGTTCAGGGCGGTGTGCAGACAGAGTCATGTTCAGGGCGGTGTGCAGACAGAGTCGTGTTCAGGGCGGTGTGCAGTCAGAGTCGTGTTCAGGGCGGTGTGCAGTCAGAGTCGTGTTCAGGGCGGTGTGCAGTCAGAGTCGTGTTCAGGGCGGTGTGCAGACAGAGTCATGTTCAGGGCGGTGTGCAGACAGAGTCGTGCTCAGGGTGGTGTGCAGACAGAGTTGTGTTCAGGACTGTGTGCAGTCAGAGTCGTGTTCAGGACTGTGTGCAGACAGAGTTGTGTTCAGGGCGGTGTGCAGACAGAGTCGTGTTCAGGGTGGTGTGCAGTCAGAGTCGTGTTCAGGGCGGTGTGCAGAGTTGTGTTCAGGGCGGTGTGCAGTCAGAGTCGTGTTCAGGGCGGTGTGCAGAGTTGTGTTCAGGGCGGTGTGCAGACAGAGTCGTGTTGAGGGCGGTGTGCAGCGCTCTCTGACCTTGCCTGTGAGGATGTAACTGATCCACTTTGTCCAACAGACCCAGAGGACACTGCTACTGCTGCTGCTTTTGGTCTGTCAGTCAAACTAATACACTGCACAAGTCCCGCCCCCTCACGTCCAAACTGACAGAGATGTGGCTCAGATTAGCTCCGCGCTCTGCCAGCGACGGGACGGGCAGATGTGTCAAGTCATCGCTGTTCAGAGACGAGCCGAACACTCAACCGCAGCTCGTATTTCCTCCGGTTCTCACCTCCTGTCGCTGTCAGCCAATCACAGCCTCAAAACTGTCTGTCTCAGCCAATCACGCACTGCTCCGAAAATGAATGAATGAATGAATGAACGCTCTGTCCTCTCTCCTCTGTTTCAGCTAACAATCTCCCCCCCGCAGCAGCAGAACCACCAGCCTCTTCACTACTGTCCTATTTTTCTTGCAAATGTAACTTCACCCTTCTCCCTTTCTGCATCAGATTTACCTTTTTCCCTTTTGCAGCAGCACTAGAGAAACAAACTCTCAGGCATAAACGAGGCAAACAAAAGCAGATATGAGGAAAAACTCACATTAATAAAGTATTCTGTGAACTGCTACGATGTGCCTCATGAACAAAAAGTGCCTCCAGTCTGTGTCTATTTAGTCCTATTGAGTGAAAAGGCTCTTGACTCCATCTAGTGGTGCACCGCGATATAAACAGCTCTTGAAAAACAACTAGAACATGGTTAAAAGCTCAGAATAGGTCTGATTTAAAGAGGAGCCACAGTGGACTCTTGGTGAATCCTTTCCTCTCGCTCACTCCCATCCTTCCTGCTGTCACTTTCAGCTGTGGTCAGTGTGAATGATCCGCCGTGACCTCTGACCTCTCCTATCATTAACATTAGCACATGTGACATTAAGACATACTGCCCTCCGCTGCGGCTGATCCAGCGCCGATGACCGAGTGCGGAGTAACATTATGAGGAATCTACTCATTGATTTTCATGGAGAGAGCATCAATCCCAGCACGCCTCACGACAAGAAGGTTCTGGGTTGGAGTCCCGAGCTGCCTGGGCCTCTATGTGGAGTTTGCGTGTTTCATCCAGGTACAACAAGTCAAATCCTCCAGCGACAGACTAACTCAAAGTCTGGAGATGCGTCTCTGGTGCAGACTTTAAATAAAAGTTGACACAGAGATATGATACTGTTCAGCTCCAGCCAAATGAAGCCACTCGAGGCTAGCAGTTATAGCGGCTAACCAAAGAGCTAATGAGGTGAAAGGTTGGCTTGGCAGGGAGCGGACGCTTTAATAACAGCTAGCTAATGTTCATACTGTGATTTACAAAGGATCAGGTAGCGATTTAAAGAAACATTTCAAGGTCAGAATAACGAGCCTCAGAGGAGCAGTTCAAAAGAAAGTGGCTCTGGATTTTCAATAGTCTGTTGGACCCAAACCTTGACGAAACTAATCTACTTTTTACTTTGGATATAGCAGCTAGCAGGCCACGTATATACAGTGTGTGGTCCCTGGGTGCTGCACTGAACCTGACAAACATTAAGAGATGGGTCAAATGCAGAGGACAAACTGGACCTAACCTCAAATGTGCTGCTCTAAACTAAAGCTATTGTTTTTAGTCTGGTTTTAACTGCATTACTCCACACTTCTTTACTGTAAATTGTTATATTTTTATCTACTCCTGTTTGTTGCTTGTGTGATGGTTTTATGTGAATGTTTTAAGCTGCAGTGAGCGTTTTATTCTCCATAAGAGACTGTGCCAGCACCGTCCCAAGAGCAGCTCGGGACCACAGTCTGCAGTTCACCTCCATCTCAAAGACACGGGCCTCTCCTCTGAAGAGAGCGAGGTTCAGATCTTAGACATCATCTATCTTCTATTTATAACTCCATCCTCAGACTGAAATCTAAACAAGAAAAACAATCGTGCCAGTATGCTAGCAGTTATGAAACCCATTAGAGGTCTGAACGATTATGCACAATTCGCCTCAGGGAAAGGTGTTAGCTTCAGTGTTGTTAGCGCCTCCTTCAGACAGATATGAGGCAGTGTCCAGCAGGAATCTGACCAGAACTGAAGCAGACAAACCTCTTCACTCTACAACTTTTGTCCAGTGACAGAAGTGATTTTTTCTTTTACTGTTAAGCTGCACCAGAAATGCTCCTCGTGGATCAAAATCCTCAGAGAATAAATATGACCAAAGTTCTGATCTTTTCTTTTAGTTACAGGAGACACTTCCACCTCATCAGTCTGTGTCACACTGGAACTTTTCTGCTGTTCTTCCAGAGCTCGGCTCGGCTCTGTGGACCCGTCGTGTGTAAATGTGTGTGTGTTTGTATATGTGTGTTTGTATATGTTTGTGTGTGTATGTTTGTGTATTTGTGTACTTCTGTATGTGTGTACTTGTGTATTTGTGATGACTCACGCAGCAGCAGACACAGCAGAGCTCCACTCACACGAGATAAGAGCCAGAGCTGAGGCACTGCCAACCTCCTCTGTCTCTCTCTTTGTACTTTCTCTTTTCTCTCGCTCATCTCTCTCTCCTCTCTCTCTCTCTCCTCTCTCTCTAATCCCAGTTCTTCTCCTCTCTGTCTTCCAATCCTTCTCTCTCCCCCTCTCTTGATCTCCAATCCTCCTCTCTCTCTCTCTTTCTCTCTCTCCCTCACTTTCTCTCACCCTTCTCTAGACACCCGTCCTCTCCCTCCTTGTTTCCCCTTTCTTCTTCTCTCCCCTCCTTCTCTCTTTCTCTTCTCTCCTCTCCTCGTCCTCACTCCCCTCATCTCCTCCCCTCCTTGTTTCTCCTCTCCTCTCTTCTCCATTCCTTCTTTCTTTCTCTTCACTCCCTTTTCTCCCTCTCTCCTCGTTTCTCCTCTCTTCTCCTCTCCTTCCCTCCTCTTCTCCTCCTCCTCACTCCCCTCCTTTACTTCTCTCCTCCTCTTCACTCCCCTCCTCCTCCTCTCCTCCTCACGCCCCTCCTCTCCCTCCCTCCTTGTTTCATCTCTCTCCTCCTCTTCTCCTCTCCCTTCCTTCTCTCTTTCTCCTCACTCCTCTCCTCTCCCTCCCTCCTTTTTTCCCCTCTCTACTCCTTCTCTTCACTCCCCTCCTCCTCCTCTCCCCTCCTTCTCTCTTTCTCTTCACTGTCCTCCTCTCCCTCTTCCCTCTCTCCTCTCCCTCTTCACCCACCTCCTCCTCTCCTCCTCTCCCCTCCTTCTCTCTTTCTCCTCACTCCCCTCTCTCCTCCTTTCCTCCTCACTCCTCTCCTTTCCCTTTCTCCTTGTTTCCCCTCTCTCCTCCCCTCCTCCCCTCCTCTCCTCCTCCTCACTCCTCTCCTCTCCTTCCCTTCTCCTCTCCTTCCCTCCTCCTCCCCCTTTCCCCTCCTCCCTCTCTCTCCTCTTCTTCCCTGTCCAAACTTCTCCTCCTCTTCTTCTCTCCTTGTTTCCCCTCTCTCCTCCTCCTCACTCCTCTCCTTCCCTCCTCCTCTTCACTCCCCTCCTCCCTCTCTCTCTCTCTTCTTCCCTGTCCAAACTTCTCCTCCTCTTCCTCTGCTCTTCACACATCGTTACACATCTGCATCTCGCTCTGGGCCATGAACCGTCCTCACACAAAACTACATTTATAATTTATGTGATATTATATTAAAAACATGAAAACTCTGACCCCGTCTCCCGCCTGAGCCTCACGCCACCGGGACGTCGTCACGAAGAGCGCCGCCCTGCTGGACACGGCACCACACGAGCCAGCAGACAATTTTATTCATTTACATCAAAATAACTACGAGACGCTGCCGAATCCAACGAGTATCAACCATTAAGACAAGAAAAGAAGAAAAAGGAGTGCATATGTCACAGGGGGCGTGTCACAGGGGGCGTGTCACAAGGGGCGTGTCACAGGGGGCGTGTCACAGTGGGCGTGTCACAGTGAAGGTGATTGGCAAAATGGCGTCTTAAAAATAGTCGATTAAAGATTAAACTCAAACATGAATCACTCCAAATAAAACTTTCAGAGGTTAAATGAGAAGAAACAACTAGAACACGGCTCTAAAAAAACTCTAAAAGCTCCATTCTGCTCATACTTCCACTTTAAACGACGCTCAAGAGTTAAAAATCTACTCAGCACAAACAATTTCCAATAGTACAACAAGAAAATATCTATGTACAGTGGTTCGAATCCCGCTCTCGACAAAAACATCGCTGCTGGAGCAGTTAGATCCACTGACCCACAGGTTGGCGGTGTGATTCCAGCTCCCACAGATGAACACTGTTGTTGTGTCCATGGGCAAGACACTTAACCCACTTCACCCCTGTGTCTGTTACACTGGGGTGTGGATGCGTGAGTGAATGGGGGAGTGGTTCCTTGATGTAAAACGCTTTGAGTGACTTGAAGGTGCCATTTAGACATTCGATATAGTGTATGAGACTCAGAGAAGAAGAAAAGCTTATACTGTTGTTGTGTCCTTGAGCAAGACACTTCACATTCTTTGCCAACTTCAGCCTGTACATGAAAAAGCACCTGTTTCTATGATTAAGTTGTTTAAGATCAAAATTTGCAGCATTCAGTGGTATTAAAGAGGAGGTATTTATTTCTGTGGGGTATTAAAGAGGAGGTATTTACTTCTATGGGGTATTAAAGAGGAGGTATTTACTCCTCTGGGGTATTAACTGTAACACAACATATTTCGATCACCATGTTTCCTTTTATTGTTTTGAAAATGTGATATTTGGCAAAAACAACATATTAACATGTTTAATAAGTTTCACTTTCATTTTTTTGATGCTCTGAGTCTCTCTTTGCTCTCTGTGCTAAGCGCCTCCCCCTTCAGAGCTCTATCACAACACAATCAGCTGCATCGCACTAATGAAACTACTGCACATCACTCCAGGTTTGTGAAGTCATAGTGAATAGTTTTGCATCTTGTTTTTGTATATTTATGGAGGATTATCGTGTGGAGCATGGGTGATGTAGGCTTGTGGGCGGAGCCTCGTACAGAACCTTACAGCTAACCATAAGCAGGGTCTGAATAGGGCCTGGGAGAGATCTCTAGATTGCTCAAACATGCAGGGATGACTCTAAAACCTCTTCAGACGTGTTTTTGAAGAGGAAACAGTGTTATAACATGGGAGAAAGCTCCAAAAAATTGATTTTTAAATATAAAATCCCAGGAAAAAGCACAGCATGTCTTGAAACAATTCCACCATTTTGTTGAATTAAACTTTCTCTGTAACAGCAGCTAACGTCACGAGTCTCACTGACACAGACACGGACACAGACACATGGCTAATTGAAAATCTCGTGGTAAATTGGTGACTCATATCTCATGTAAGGAGCCGAGTCTTCAGAGCGTTGGACATGATCTCGCTGTATATCATCGTCCTCTTCTTTCATTTAGTTAATGGCCTCCGCTCCTTTTTGGAACTGTAAGATTTATTTCCCCGAGACAGAGACATGTTTTACTGTACAGTGGAACTCTGCCACGGCGAACAAGGTTAGATCTGTGGACAACTGAGCTCAGAGCCAAGAGACAGTCCCACAGGAAATACTGTCCTCAGCACTGACCCGCCCTGCACCGACACCCGACCGGCCAGAGACACCCAACTGTGAGAACCTAACTGGGGGTTTAGTCCATTGTGCACGTGTTTTCAAATCAATGTGAGTGACCAGAGTACCCAGAGGAAACCCTGTACAGCCTCTCTCGCTATATCACGGTTCACCTTTCATGGTCTTGCTGTTTCGTGGCTTATTTTTGTGATATTTCGCATGTTTTTTTCACAGTATATGAACGTGCATTGTGTTCTGCGTCCTGATTGGCTGAGGGACTGTAGACCATTGTGTTCTGCGTCCTGATTGGCTGAGGGACTGTAGACCATTGTGTTCTGCGTCCTGATTGGCTGAGGGACTGTAGACCATTGTGTTCTGCGTCCTGATTGGCTGAGGGACTGTAGACCATTGTGTTCTGCGTCTTGATTGGCTGAGGGACTGTAGACCATTGTGTTCTGCGTCCTGATTGGCTGAGGGACTGTAGACCATTGTGTTCTGCGTCCTGATTGGCTGAGGGACTGTAGACCATTGTGTTCTGCGTCTTGATTGGCTGAGGGACTGTAGACCATTGTGTTCTGTGTCCTGATTGGCTGAGGGACTGTAGACCATTGTCCATCAGTCTCCTCCGTGTCTCCTGTACAGTACAGAATGTGTCAGACAAATTTACATAAATGTTGGATCAGTGTGACTCTGAAGTGCTGTATGTTTGCAAGTTTTCTCCCCGACAAAACCCACAATGTCGATGAAACGTTCTGCACCGACAAAGGCACCGACGAAGGTTTGAACTTTGAGAGAGTTTAAACAAGAAGGAAATGTGACAAAATGTTAATGCCTGTGTGAGAAAAGTGTATAAAGTGTGTGGTGAGGGGTTTTACAGACAAGAAACATAGAGAATAATGTAAAAAATAAAACTGACGACTATTGGGGGTTATTTTTAGAACATAACCCCCACGATAAACGAGGGCCTCACCTGATGAAAATGGTAAATGGAGCTTTAGTCTAGCGTTCGTAGGTTGATGTGAGGGACCAGAGGAAACTCAGTGTGGCCTCATCTGACTCCAAATTAAACTCGAGACAGAAATGTTATGAGGTAAAACACTAGCCACCATTTTTACTGTGGAATTTTTGGGTCTTTTGGGTTTTTTCCAGTATGGAGGAACATTCTGGATGTGATGCAGGGCTGGGTTTTTGGGTCTTTGGGTGTTTGCTGATTTGAAAATGACTAAATAATAGAAACAGTTCCATTGATGTTCAAAGCTGCAGAACCGACAGCTCTCACCTTTTGATCGTGGCATTTCCGAAGCAGCAGATGTTTTATTTGAACTGTAGAAAAATGGCGTAATGACATTTTCAACTCTACAGAGTAAGAGTAAAGTTCTGTGTTTTCTGGACTATACGTCGCTCTGGAGTATAAGTCGCACCAGTGAAAAAATATGAAAAAGTATGAAGTCAAAACTATGTTAAATGCACCATCTGAATTATCCACTGAATGGCCCTTGGTGAAAAGCGTGTGGGCACCTCTGAGCTCCGTGAAGCACAGACAGAACTGAACATGTGTCTGGTTTGTTAACGTCAGAAAAAACAAGTTTACTCTGGATCTCAGTCCAAATCACTCAATCCACTGAATTCTTCATCCTCGGTGTCGAAGATGAACAACTCCACCAACTCCAGAGGAAGATGAAGCACCGTGTCCTCTTCTGCGTGTCTGTCATACTGGTACAAGCCTCAAGAGCGCCCTCGTGTGGTCGTCAGTGTGGCAGTAACAAAGATGTAAATAGATGTGATACTTTAATAATTTCAAATATAAGTCGCATCTGAGTATAACAAACTATGAAAAAAAGTGAGACTTGTAGTCCAGAAAATATGGTAGTGTAAAGCAGTGGGCGGGGATAGGGGGTGGGTGAAAACAGACATTTTCAGAGCACTGAAGCCTTGAACACAAGACAATAGGGTTGAGCCGTATGTCTGTGTCCCTCAGTCGTCCAGGTCTGATCCACGGCACAAGACAAAATTTAAATCTGTCACTGGACAAATCGTTGCAGGAGTGAAGACGTTTCACTGACTCATCCAAGCTGCTTCTTCAGCTCTTGGTCTGGAGGAGTAAAAGCCATATGCACAAAAGTTCATATAATAATTTTCTTAGAGCCAGATCTCGATTTCCATCTCATCACGATTCATCTAAACTTAGTCTCTGTGTATTGCCTTGTCACTTAAGTCGTCTGCTTCTTCTGGAAAGTCACACGTCACTGCACTTGGTTCAATCCAGCTGTCACTCACTCTGAGCCTGACCAATCGCAGGAGTGGGCGGTGCTTCTGTGTTTGCGCAGCTGCATTTAAGAGAGAAATTATAACTCTAACATATGTCAGCACCAAAAAGCAGTACAGCTCAAATAAACACACACAGACGCTGCAGTTTTCACTTAAATCCGCAGAGTTTTGTGTCTGAGCACACGTCCAAACTCCTGTTTTTCCTACCGACATAAACCCGGGGAGGACGACTGAAATGTGCAGGAATGAAACTGAACACAAGAGAAGACATTTTGAAGGACAGAGTTAAAACATGGTCACAAGTCTGTTTAGCAAATGTGGTTTTAATGTGTATTTATTATTATTGTGTCTTAAAACACCTAAACTCCGCCCACAACCACATTTCAGATAGAGCTGCTAAAGTGGGCGGAGTCTGGAGGACTAAAGGGGAGAGTGAGGAGGAGGGGGCGGGGTTTGGAGGTATAAGGAACAGTGTGATTGGTTTAACAGGTATCCACACTTCAAACTGCACAATCTGAATATTTGCCATCAGAACCACCCGGATGTAATGAGGGCAGTCCTATGTGATGTCATGTAGTACTTGATATTGCAGAAGCCACTGGAGGCAGCACAAACTTAGATTGAGGCGATTTTGACCTCGTAGTTTGCGTTTAAGTTGCCACAAAATGACTAGAAACAGTAGATAGTGCGATTAAAACACCATTTAAAGTCGTGAAAAAGGTAGATTTTTTTGTTCAGTTCCACTTTAAAACTCTTCTTTTTCCCGCTCTCAGCCTGCATATGTCCGACACAGAAACCACATTAACGGGGATTGTAAAACACGGTCCCATCGGGCGCTCTATACCTCCTCTGATGAAACACATGAGCAGTGTTTGAGCGTTTCAGCCTCGTGTTTCTCGGCTCTGACTCCAGCCCTGCTCCTACACAAAACCAGAAACAGCCTCCATCTGCAGCACAAAACCATAGACCTGCTCAATAATTCACACGTTACTCTGAAAAACACTTCTCCCTCGTCCCCTTTCGGCTCCTCTCCCCGAGCCGGTCCAGCTGAACTCCCATAAGGCCGTGCGTCTGGACCGAGGCCTCCTCCAGCCGCAGAACCACAGCACCAGGTCCGCACATGAATTATGAAACGTGCGGCTAAGAAACGACAAGTTCTCGTGTTTAGAAATTCAACCAGAAGATATTTAAAGGTGCATTATGTAACTTTTGCGGTGTGGGGTCTCCATGGGAATGTTCCACAGTGTTTTAAAGTCTGATCTTCATGGAAACAGCAGCTGACGGGCTCCTCCTGCAGAGACGAGCGAGCCTGATAAAGAGGACCATTTCACTTTATTTTGATGTTTTTTTGGTATTTTTGAACAATAAAAACACTAAAACAACAAATAAATAAAAAGTGGAGACAAAAACATAAAAACTAGTGTAATTTAATCAATGCGAGATGTAACTTGACTATTTGAGATTTGAGATTAATTGAAGAATTGAAGTAAATCAAATCCAAAGTTGTGATCGATCAGTAAAACCAAAGACTGTTTATAGAAAAATGGACAGAGCTAACATGCTAGCCGTCAAATTCGAAACAGGAAGTGATCATGTGTGCACTTCCTGCTCCATCGACTCTGGCTCCAATTCACTCTCTATTGAAAGACTGTGTCCCCTCTCTCTGTACTCTGTGCTGTCAGACTCATTTTGGTCTTAAATGTTCGTATTAACCCTCTACATCAGACATGTCAAACTCAGGCCCGCGGGCCAAATTTGGCCCTCGATATAATTATATATGGCCCACGAGACCATATCAAATCTGTATTAGAGCTGCCCACCGGCTGCCGCACCAATATAGTGCATGCACCACTAATACTACGAATCCCAGAATGCTTTACAAATGTGCTGGCACTGACCCCAACACTTTCGACACTTATCAGCATCTGCTCCTGTCGCCTCCCTCAGATTTAATCCACTTCTGAAAAACATGCAGATAGTGTTGTGAATTTTTTTAATGAATATTTAGTTTGTCCAGCCTCTTAGTCCCAGTTTTTAATTTTGTCCTCTGTGAATTTGAGTTTGACACCTCTGCTCTACATGATCCTGGGGTTTTTATTTCACCATTTTGAATAAGAGACAAATCAGGTGTCGTCTTTGCCTCCACGAGCTTCATTTGGAGCTGGTGATTCATGTTTTTCTCGCTCTGCCTGTAGTTAAACTCTCTTTACGATCTGTACGTCCATCTGCTCTTTGCTGAACTTTCCATATTTCACATTATCCAGTTTTGAGTCTCTTGATGTATTTTTAACTTGGATCATTTCAAACGTTGGACAAAGATCCAAGTTCTAAGTAAAAGTGATGGTTTTACAAAGTGTTGAGTCAGCGCTGGCTCCAACACGGCCCTGAAATACGAATTTTAATTAAAGACATTATGAAATCTGTCAGAGGAGCCGAGATTCTCCTCTTCACTTTGGCCAAAACTCTGTGTCATTTCTGAGTGAAGAGGACGAGCTAACAGCTGTCATTAAAAACACATTTCTATAAACTGCCAATAAACTTCAGATGAAAGCCGCCAAGTCGCCAGGAGAGAGAGCGAAACTTTTACAGGAGCAGCAGGTTAAACGCTGCTGCTGCTGTTGTGCTCTTGGGCAACACATCACCCACTTTTATCTTTAGTTTTATCTTGTTAATACGACTGGTTTTAAATATTTATGTCACCAGGTCCCAGGACGACCTTCGCTGGATGGATTGGATTTTCTGTTGTGCATGTTTTGGGTTAATGGGGGAAACCGCAGGAGTAAGTCCACCCAGACCAGGGCCGGTTCAGCCTATAAGCAGAATAAGCAGCTGCTGAGGGCCCCACGGCCAGCAGGGGGCCCCCAAGAGCACATGCATTTATCTCACACTGGGCTTGTGTTTTTACAGCAGCCTGAATATCCCTCTCAAACTATTACATTTGTTTTATATCTATAGTAGCTAAATATCTGCTGCTGCTACATGTGTTTTTGAGTCTTTTGAGTGTTTTCACCGGAGCAAGGACCTGAATGTAAGAACACTGTCGCAACACATTAAAGTCCATCTGAAATGAAGAAAAAATGTATATGTGTGTTTATATGTTTGTGTTCTGTTCTTATATGTTGTGTTACGTGTAGTTCTTTGTCATGATCCCTGTATTTCCTGCCCTGTGTGTCTTGCTCCTCCCCCTCCCTCACTTGCCTGAGTCTGGAGCTGGGCGGAGTTCCTGGCTCCTCCCACGTACACCTGGAACTCATCAGCGTAATCAACGCCACCTGCCGTGGATAAGAGCAGCCAGGACCAGACACTCGGTGGCAGATCGTCCGCGTGTCAAACGTGACTACTTTTGCTCAGTTTAGTAAATGCTTGTTGCCTGTTTTTTCCCTGCTCATTGGTTTTTGCTGCTCTTCAGGTTCCTGCTCCCTGGATCGACTCAGCTCCTTCGCCTCTGGCTCTGCTCCTGACCCTGCCTCCTTGCTCCGGTGTCGTCTGCCTCGTCTTCATCTCTGCACTTCACGTTTCGCACTGGACCAGGATCACTCCCGGCTCACTCTCTGCTCCTCGCGCGATCTACCATCATTTATTTACTATTGTAAACACTGTAAACCTTCCCGAGTTCTGCATTTTTTGGTCCCCTCTGCCCGAACACTACGACTTTCTTATATGTTTGTTCTGTTGTTGTGATATTCTGGATGTTTTCAGTCTGATGTTGGTCATAAAAACTCAAAAACAACTGGTCAAAGTGACGAGAGCAGAGTCAGAATGTGTCAAATGTGAATCACCAACAGCTGAACCAGGAGGGGCCCCGGAGACAGATTCAGCTTAAGGAAAGGTGAAAAAAAGAAAAGGTGTTGAACCTGGAACCTTCTCGCAGTGAGGCAAAAATTCTAACGGCTAAGTCACCACAGTACTGCTAGAACCTTCAGATCTGACGCTAACAGTAAGTTTCAAGCTGTTTCTGAGTCACAAACTTCAAGTTCAAATCCCAAGAAGAAAGTTTCAACATAACTTCACACAAATGAAACTACGAGACCCATTCAAAAACCCCACCTCCTCTCACCTCCTCCTCTCATCTCCTCTCACCTCCTCTCTCCTCCTGTCACCTCCTCTCACCTTCTCTCTCCTCTTACCCCCTCTCACTTCCTCTCTACTTACTCCTCTCTCCTCCTCTCACCTCCTCTCATCTCTTCTCATCTCCTCTCACCTCCTCTCTCCTCCTGTCACCTCCTCTCTCCTCCTCTCATCTCCTCTCTCCTCCTTTCACATCCTCTCACCTCCTCTCATCTCCTGTCACCTCCTCTCTCCTCCTCTCACCTCCTCTCACCTCCTCTGGGTCCCTCACTCTCTCCTTCATGCTTCTCAGTATAAACCTGGTGTGTTACGTAACAAACCAGAGTGAACTGGGACAGGGTCAAAGTTCACTTAAGGAGGTGCTGTAGCCTGAGCCGTCCTGGGGCAGACTGACAAAAGTGAGGCTGCCAATCTGCACCGTCGCCCCCTCCGACCAGCACCACCAACACCAACACCACCACCAGCACCAGCAACACCACCAACACCACCACCAGCACCAGCACCAGCACTCACACAGCGTTCATGCTACAGGCCGTCGACAGAACCTCCAGGGCCCTGAGCGTCACATGGGCCCCTCTAATGTAAATCAACAGGATCGAGGTCTAATCCTGGGGCCTGGGACAATAGAGCCTTTTGTCCCGCCCACTGTCTCCTCTCCTGTGAGTGAGGGGGGTGAAGTGTGTTGCCCAAGGACACAAACCCTCACTGTACTTCATGATTATTTCTGGGCATTTATAATAACAAACCCGAGAGAGGAGAGCAGAGAGGAGGAGAGAGGAGCAGAGAGGAGCAGAGAGGAGCAGAGAGGAGGAGAGAGGAGGAGACAGGAGCAGAGAGGAGGAGACAGGAGCAGAGAGGAGGAGACAGGAGCAGAGAGGAGGAGACAGGAGCAGAGAGGAGGAGAGAGGAGCAGAGAGGAGGAGACAGAGAGAGATAGGAGCAGAGGAGGAGACAGGAGCAGAGAGGAGGAGACAGGAGCAGAGAGGAGGAGACAGGAGCAGAGAGGAGCAGAGAGGAGGAGAGAGGAGGAGATAGGAGCAGAGAGGAGGAGAGAGGAGCAGAGAGGAGGAGAGAGGAGCAGAAAGGAGCAGAGAGGAGGAGGAGGAGGAGACAGGAGAGAGAGGAGGAGACAGGAGGAGAGAGCCAAAGAGACAGGAGGCGAGAGGAGGAGACAGAGGAGAGAGGGCAGAGAGGAGCAGAGAGGAGCAGAGAGGAGGAGAGGAGGAGGAGAGAGGAGAGCAGGAGGAGAGGAGGAGGACAGGAGGAGCAGAGAGGAGGAGAGAGGAGGAGACACGAGGAGGAGAGGAGGAGGAGAGCAGGAGGAGAGGAGGAGGAGAGAGGAGCAGAGAGGAGGAACAGGAGAGGGAAGAGACGGAGCAGAGAGGAGCAGGACACTGTCCTCTGGGAAATCATCCTCTGCGTTCCTGTTCTGCAGAACCACTGGACGTGACATGTGCCGGAGATGTGTGTTTAAAGAGAGAAGAGGGAAGAGGGAGAGGGGAGGAGGAGAGGAGGACAGGAGGAGGGAGGAGGAGGAGGAGGAGACTATATGAGGAGGAGGGAGGAGAGGAGGGGAGGAGGAGGGGAGAGGAGGGGAGGAGGTGAGAGAGGACGGGAGGAGGCAGGAGGAGACGCGGAGGGTGGAGGAGGGGAGTGGAGGATGGGGAGGAGAGAGGAGGGAGGAGGAGGACGGGAGGAGGAGGAGGACGGGAGGAGGAGGAGGAGGAGGAGGACGGGAGGGGGAGGAGGACGGGGGGGAGGAGGAGGAGGAGGAGGACGGGAGGAGGAGGAGGGAAGGGAGGATGTGGGGAGGTGAGGAGGAGAGGAGGAGGAGGGTAGAAGCGAGGGGAGAGAAAAAACGAGAGAGAGGGTAGGGGGGGAAGAGAGAGAGGTGGGTGATGAAAAGAGAATGAGAGAGAGAAGGTGGCAGGAAAAGAGAAAGAGAGGGGGGTGAGGAACAAAGAAAGAGACAGAGGGAAGAGAGAGAGGGAAAGAAAGAGAGGTGGAGGGTGAGGAAAAGAGAAAGAGAGAGAAAGAGAGAAAGGCGGGTGAAGAAGAGAGAAGAGAGAGAGAGAGAGAGAGAGAGAGAGAGACATGGACAGAGAGAGAGAGATGAGAGAAAGACATGGACAGAGAGAGAGAGAGAGAGAGAGAGAAAGACATGGACAGAGAGGGAGAGATGAAGAGAAAGACAAGGACAGAGAGAGAGAGAGAGAGACATGGACAGAGAGAGAGAGATGGAGAGATGGAGAGAGAGAGGAGTTGGGTGAGGCTCAGGGACATATTTACACAAGAAGAGAATGATTCAAAGACATTTACATAGTGAAAGAGTGAAAGAGTGACAGATGAAAAAGTGAAAGAGTGACAGATGAAAAGTGAAAGAGTGAAACACAGTCCTGCTTTAACTGAACCACAGGGACCAGTGTCACATGTTTGAGTCAGAACCGAGAAAAGACACGAGTCTGGTATAAAATATAAAATCAGGACGTGTGAAGTGAATTTAACAGTTTTTCTAAAAGTGTCACATCGGGTGATCGTTGGTGGAGAACAGCCAGTTTTCCTCAGTCTGCCTCTGGGCGACTGTGGCTAGACAATCAATCAATCAATCAATCAACCAACCAACCAATCAATCAATCAAAATGTCTTAATTGAGTCGACAAAGACAAAGCAAAATCCATGATCAGAAACGAAACTGAAACAATAAAACAAACAAATATTAGATTTACACTGATGCTAAAAACTGGAAAAAGCAGGATTCAGGATTTTGAGTTTAGACTTAACCCTGTGAAGCCCAAACCATTAAATAATTGACAGAAAATTCCAATTCTTTGAAACTGGAGCCTTTATCGGTCTCTCTGAACAAAACAAAACAAAAAAAAATTCAAATGTCATTTTCCACTAGTTTCAGTTTGTATCATATTTGATACATCGGGTCATAAAGCTCAAAGATTCGTTTTTCCTCAACAAGCAAAAAAGTAACAGAACAAACAAATTCAACAAATGTGTAATTCCAAACATAAAGTTGTACCATGAAGCAGAAATGAGAAATCCACCCATGGAACTGACTGGAAAACATAATATTTCAGTTATTTTTACTCATTTTGCAGATCACAGCCTTTTAATTTTGCATTTGTGACAGGACACATGGGTAAAACTGATTTTGGGTGAAATTTTGGGAAAAAAATCCAAGTTCCACAGAAATGAGAGGAGCTGTTGAATATTCTCGTGAAAAAGGGGCTGAAGTGGGACGAGTCAAACTGTATTTTTGTGTTTTTTAAGTCTACAGAGCGTTACACAAACAGATTTTTACAGAATAAATGAGTCAAACACAGAGAAACTGACACATATTTACATGAAGAAGCTTTAACTGCTCAAATAAACCAACATTTAGTGTCATTAAAGACAAACAGACGTGACCTGGGTCCGCAGCGCCAGTTTTCTGAGCCCAAAGAACAAACCAGACCAACAATTCCCCATATCCCAGAATGCAATTTGTGCTGAGTCGCTGTGTTTTTTATCCGCTCTGGCAGCCTCGTGGGACAGCTCCACCACAGCAACAAATAAATAGTGGGATGCAGCACAAAAAACCTTGAGCTGCTCCATCAGGAATAAAAAAGACACGTCCCATCAGGAATAAAACGGCACGTACCTGTTTGGTTACATGGTCCGTGCGTCAAAGCGCTGCGTGTCCTGTGGCGTCGTGCGTAAAACCAGCTGCATCCTTTTGGCACAGCGCGGAGCAGCGGCCGCATGGGCAGAACGGCGCTGAGGTTTGGAGTTTGGAGTCCGACTGAAAGCGCCCCAGTCCCGGGTCCGGACAGGCAGCGGAGGAGGGGAGGTCACGGCCGAAGCAAAGCGACAAGGAGCGGGACAAACCGGAGCAGGGTTTCGCTTTTACGCACGAAAAGACGCGACGTTTACGGAACTCGGAGCCGCGCCAAGTGTGAAGAGAGAAAAGGAAAAGCATCCAACAAGTTCAGAGAGAAGAGGAGGAGTGATGGAGAGAGAGGAGAGAGAGGAGAGAGAGGGAGGAGGAGGGGCGGAGTGAGAGGAAGAGGAGCAGAGCGAAGCAGACACGAGCAGAAGAGAGAGAGAGAAACGAGAGAGAATACAGAGAGGAGAGGAAGAGAGAGAGAGGAGAGAGGGAAACGAGAGAGATACAGAGAGGAGAGGGAGGAGAGAGGGAAACGAGAGAGATACAAAGAGGATGAGGGAGGAGAGGAGAGGGGAAACGAGAGAGATACAGCGAGGATGAGTAGAGAGGGAAACAACAGAGAGAATACAGAGATTAGGAGGTGGAGAGAAGGAAACGAGAGAGAGATACAGAGAGGAGATGAGGAGAGAGAGAGGATAGAGGGAAACGAGAGAGATACCGCGAGAGAGGAGGAGAGAGAGAGGGAAACGAGAGAGATACAGAGAGGAGGAGGAGAGAGAAACAAGAGATAGATACAGAGAGGAGATGAGGAGAGATAGATGAGGAGGTACAACGAGAGAGATACAGCGGGAGAGGAGAGAGAGAAACGAGAGAATACATCACGATAGGATGAGAGAGAGAGAGAGGATACCGAGAAGATGAGAGAGTAGAGAGAGGGAAACATGAGGGAGAGATAGAGGAGGAGGAGAGAGGGAAACATGAGATATACAGAGAAGGAGGATGAGGAGAGAGGGAAACATGAGGGAGAGATACATATAGTAGAGAGAGGGAAACATGAGGGAGATATATGAGAGGAGTTAGAAGGAGGAGAGAAATTGGGAGAGGAAGAGAAGAGACAGTGAGAGAGAGGTGGAGTGAGCGGAGGATGAAGAACCGACCAAATCAACAGCAGAAAGCATATAGCAAGAGAGAGAGAGAGGAGAGAGAGAGAGAGAGAGAGAGAGAGAGAGAGAGAGAGAGAGAGAGAGAGAGAGAGAGAGAGAGATAGAGTTAAGAGAAGACGAAGAGAGAGAAAAAAACAGGGAGGAAAGTGGTCAGAGTGATAAAGAGATGGGTCGGAAGGAAAAGAGGAAGAAAAGAGGAGAGAGAGAGAGAGAGATAGAGATGTAAAGACACAGGGAAGAGAGAGGAGAGTGAGAAAGAAGAGGCAGAGAGAGAAAGAGGGGAGGATAGATGAGTAGAGAGGGAGGTTAGAATCATTTCACAGACCGAGTTGAATTTATCTGCACAAACAAAACATTAAACTAAACTAAACATTAAACAAAAAGTCTGACGCCCCGAGCTCTCGTCCTCGAGTTTTTATGACACTGTGTACTTTTTCTGCTTAAATCACTGCTCGCGGCCTGAATGTTCCGCAGTGTATCCCTTATCTCCATGGAGACCAGGTCAGATCACAGTAATCCATGGATTATAGCAAAAAGACAGATCTGTACCTGAGAAACTGAGTCTGAGACTTTGTGTTTGTGTCGTTTTGCTGCTTTTATATGTGACACTTAGTTGCTATGACGACAATGATGTGAAGGTTCCCCTTGGTCAGATCCTGGTCAGATCTGGAGACTGGATGAGAGTGAGACTTCTGCTGGGCTGTTTCGCTCTCGTTTTGGCGGGTTTGCAGTCGACAGCAGAGACGAAGACGAGGCGGACTGTTCCGCCGAGCAGGGAGGCGGGGTCAGGAGCAGGGCCAGGAGCGGGGAGCTGGGACGGTCCAGGGAGATATTCACGTTGACCAACGCGACGATCTGCAACCGAGTGGTCTGGTTCCTGGCTCCCTCAGAGTTTATGGCATCTTATTCCATGGCAGGTGGTGTTGATTGCGCTGAAACCGAGTTTTCAGGGTGTATGTGGGAGGAGCCAGGAACTCCGCCCAGCTCCAGACTCAGGCAGTTGAGAGAGAGGAAGAAGCAAGAGGCAGAACAAACTGTAATCTGACAGCTTAAAAGTAAAGACAAAGTTAAATCT